>QFDD01001827.1:0-22789 GCA_006871305.1 Vachellia collinsii | reverse complement strand
GTGTTATTGTCCTGGATTTGGATGTTGTGAATAATTCATTGAGTAATGTCGATCGATTTTATTTTTGGAAGTGGCTGAGCATATGCATTTCAATCTGGTTGTTTAGATAATGTGAGAAAATCAATTCTTCCATGATACACAAGAACTCATAAAATAAGAAAGGCAATGAAGGTCAAGTTATATCTCTTAGGAGGCATTTTTTGTGATTAATTCATTTCCTTACTTTCACTTCACTATATTCCAATTTAATTGATAGGAAAATCAAAACAAATAATAGCTTAGATAATAGAATTGATTTTGATTAGGATAACAGAGCCAATTTCCTCCTAAATTTTGTGAATTAATTTGTTAATTAGATACCTAGAGACATTTAAGCTCCTTAGAGATCGACCTTAAGGTTTTGCCACTAATTGCATAATTTTAAGTATTAAATTTGACCTTTAAACGACAAGAGATCAGTTATCTATAAATAATATATATAAACTAAATGGTTATAAGTTTGAAGAGAAGGAATATATTCTCCCTCTTTCTCTCCAAATGCTCTTTTGCTTCTCTTATCTTCCTCATCCCCTTCATCTCAATCTCATCTTTATTTCTTAATTTTATAACACCTGTTTATATATATATATTTCAGTTTTTATTTTAAACGACAAAGACAATTAATGCATTTACATGCATCCATTTATATAATATATCTTAATAATAATTTATATGCTTCTTTACTTTCTCTTCCTCTCGCTTATCTTTCCCTTGGATCTTACTCTTTCTTCTTTTATAATTCTTCATTTATCCTCCTCCTTCGTCATCTTTATGATATTGAATAAGTCAGCTTTAGATTAATTTTCATTGAATGTTATATTTTATAAAAAGATAATGTAAATTCTCCCGATTTGATAAACTGAATTAATATTCTGCATTTTAAAATTTTTATTTAATATTTGTCTATTTAAAAATATTAATTACGTGATTCCCTTGACATTTGATATATATTACAAAAATGGTAATTCAAAAATTATGAAGAATAAGATTAGAGAACATATTAAAGAGCTCCTGCTTAAAATTAAAGAAGCAGAGAAGGAAGTTTTACAATAAATTTCAGTTATTTGATTTAATAAGGTTAAATTTTTTCAGTTGTACTTTAAACTTCAATAACACTCCTCCCATTCTCAATGTAAAAATTAGATAATTTTTATCATAGAGCCACCACCATTTACAGTGGCTGCACCTTTATCATCTATAACAGCACAATCTTCGCTTGGTCCCAAAACCACCGTTGCTATCTCCAACTAGAAGAATTTTTATGATAATTTTCATGTATACAACTTCAAAAGAATTTTTATGTATTTATTATGATTTTTTTTAATATAAATTAATTTTAAATCTAGAATGAATTTTCTTATAAATATAGTTTTAGCCAATTTTGAATTTAAATTCTATATTTAACTAACATTAATTAAAACTAACTATTTATCTATATATATGTGTGTGTATGTTTATTATTTTATATATTTGCATTTTATTTCATATATTGTTTGAGCAAATTTCAGTTATGTAATAAAATAAGAAAAATCGATTGGGCTACCAACAGTGAAAGAAAAATAAGGAATATTACTGGGCTTAACGTAAGACGAGCAAGAAAGATTCTATTGATGAAATCCTGGCGATACAGTAGAGATCGATTGATTTAGAGTAGCAGAGCAGTTGAGCTTAGGGGAGAGAGAGTGGTGAGCAATAGGATGTGTAAACAATGTCCGATCTCCCTCACAAAGTGAACATAGCATAAATAAATAATCGGTCTACGCTCTCAGTCGCACGAACGTCTCGTCTAATAGCTTCCGAAGATCCAGGGTTAGTGGTTGCTGGATTCTCAAATCTAATTATCTACACCGAGATCTCAGGGATGTGGAACATGGGTCTGACCTCCTGGGATAGCTCCATGTGTCTTCTGAGCTTCTGCCCTTTGGACTATTGGCTAACCACATGCAATCTGGGCCCAAGGTTTGTCTTACTTAAGTTAGTTTTTTAGACATACATATACAATATATTATTAATTGGATAATAATTTTTATATGTTTATACGATTATAAATATTATAATTTTTTATTTCTTAAACAAATATTTTTTAAAATATAAAATTTTAACCACGGAATTACTGATGAAATTTGTCATGGACATTAGTCACAGAAAAATTCCATGGCTAAAGATGCCGTGTATAAAATTAACGACATAATTTTTCATATAAATTACCAACAGAAAAATTTCGTGACTAATTCCATTGGAAAAATTCCAAACATCATGCATCGTATGTATACATAGGTCACGAACTTGCCACAACAACACAAAAGCGGAAAACCAATACATGAAAAGGATATTTCACTTATTATAATAACAACAACATTTCTAGCTTTATGTATATGACGATATTATACCCGTTTTGATTAGTAGTAGAAGCTATTTTTCTAATGTAATTGACGATTTACGAGATAATTATATGATATTAATTTTGTCTAAACTTGCATGAAAATGCTTCTCCATTGCTAATACAAACAGAGCCAATAATAACTATTAATTTTAAAGTTAAATGGGGGCGTGCGTGAAATATAAGATAGAACGTGGTTTTCTCGCAATTAGCTATTGAGAGGTAAATCTGAACATTTATTTTATCACATGCATCCATAAGGGTGTGTTTGGTTTGAAGGGTAGGGATGGTAGGGCAGGGAATGGATGGAAGAGTAAGGAATGGCAGGGAAGGGGATCACCTTATTTGGTTTGGTTGAAGGGGAGGTGAGGAAGGATATTTTTAATGATATCTTATTTGGTTTGAGAGGGGAAGGGAGAGAAGAAATGATAGTAATTTACTATTTTACCCTTACATATTAATTATATTTTTTATTTGTATATTATATAAATTAATTTATAAATTAACATTAATTAATGCATTAATATTTTTATTTACCCTTTGATATTATATTTTGAAAAAATAATAATATTTTTTATTTCTAATAATATATTTTATTTTTAATTAATTTGTATAATATATGTTTTAATTATAATTTTATGATTTATATTTTTTTACTAATTTAAGAATAATATATTTTATTTATTATTTATTTTGTTAAAATATATTTTTATTTATAATAAGGTATTTTTATAAATTAGTTTTATAAAAATATATTTTATAATTTATATTTTCTTATAATTTATTTTTAATTAAAATTATATAATTAATATTTTTAATTAATTTTTAATTATATTTTTTTTTATTTTATTACAGTATATTTTAAATTATAAAAATATTTTTCCTCAAGAACATTAATGGAATAAGAAAAAAATTGAAAGGGTAAACTTATCAAAAAATTTTGCTCCCCTCCAAAAAACCCCAATTTAGAGGGGAGTTAAAATGAGGTTTAGAAGGGGAGGGGAGGGTAAATTTGAGTTTCTCTCCCCTTCAAAATTTCGAACCAAATAAGGGTAGGGGAGTATTTTTCCTTCCCGTCCTTCCCCTTCCCTCCAACTAAACACACCCTAAAGCAATGTTTGGGGTGGAGAAGAAAAATGTGTGTTTGGTTCAAAAATTGGAGGGGAGGGGAGGGTAGAATTTTTGTCCTTTTGTGGCCCTTCCCTTTCTCTCTCTTAACCTCTCAAATTGGGGGTTTTTTGAGGTGAGAGAAAACCATTCTCCATTTTTGACAAAATTGCCCATGGTATTTTAATAATATTTCAGTGTTGCCTCCAGCTGCTCCCTCGTTTTCTATCATTGCTGTCATCTCTCCCGTAGTGTTTCCAAACTTTCACTCTCACTTGTTGTTTCCTTTCTGTTGTAATTCCCGATACAAATAATCTCCACCATTGTTAGTCTCCTCACTCACTCACTTGATCGCTTCTGTTGCTTTGTTTTCAATCTCTCTCTCATTATGGTGAACTAAGGAGGAGGAGGAGGAGGAAGGCGTTATGACTCTCGCTCCATTGCACAGTGCACAACCATGGCTTCCTCCTCCTCGAGTTCCAAGTCCCCGTCATCATTTCTCATCATCAATTCACAGTAAGAGGTACTTTCTAAAAAATTAAACTTCTAAGCTTAGAGCATTGGCATGTGGCCTTTTTTTTTGTGAGAGTATTATACATATGGGATTAAAAGATGAAGAGACTTTCAATCAGAAAGAAAACTATTGTATATTTGTAATTCTAACAAGAAAGAGAGGGAAAGATGGAAACCACAGACGCAAAAAGAGGGAGAGGTTAGAGGGTAAGAGAGAAAAACATGGAAGTAGGGGGGAACTGAGGGATAGAACTGAGTGAGTCATCGCATTACTGCAAATGATCATAGGCTATAAATCAACTATGAACAAAATTTTAATATAAATATCATGAACAAAAAAAAAAGCATGAATAAAATGATAAGGGTATAACTGTCCCCTTCTAAACCAAACAACAATTATTAAAATATCTTCCCTACCCTAACCTCCTTTTCAACAAAACAAAGTTTATAACCTCCCTTCACTTAACCTCACCTACCTTTAATTAACCCCACCTCCCCTCCTCTACTTTGAACCAAACAAGGCCTAAGAGTCAAATTAATAATCAATACACCTACACAAGTCGTTATCTTGCAGCCTACTTTTATTATGATTTTATATTTTATAATTATGATTATAAATGTCACCTCACTCAATGACCGATTCCAACTTCCTGCCTTTTACTCCCATCTTTGTTTTTTGACCATCCCTTTTACTCCTATCTTACTCCTCCGGTCCCTTATTATAAGATATGTTTTGTAATTGTGACTTGTTTCACTTTATAAGATAAACTTCGGGATGTTTCAATATGAAGTGTAATATTTATTTTAACTTTTACTATTAATTAATTATATGTCCCTAACTCTCATATTTTTTTCCACTTATTCTCTTTGGTATGTACATGTTTTCTTTGTTTTTGTTTTTTTTTTGATACAACATGTTTTCTTATTTATTCTCTCCCATATTCATCTCTTAATAAAAAAAATGCGATTAAGTTACATTTTTTTGACGTATTTATTCTTTTTAATCCATTTTAACCCACTTTTCAGCAAGGTAAGAAAAACCGGACTGGACCGGCCGGTCCGACCGGTGAACCAGCAAACCAGTCCATGGTCTGGTCTGGTTCAATGATGAACCGGGGACTGGGTCACATATTTTTAATTTTTTTTAAAAAAATATGCTTCCTTTGCTCTTTTTTTTTTTGAAAATTATGTTAAGGTCCCACACACAAAAATTAATATTAGAAATGTCTTAAAAGATTTTTATTGACAAGTAAAAGAGCAACATTGACAAGTGAATGAATTATCAACTTATCAGTAGTAAACTTTTGAGACCTTTTTTATATTAATTTTCTTTTGTATGATCTTAATGCAATTTCTCTTCTTTATTTTTTATTAATATTTAGTGACAAAGGGAAGAATTAGATTGTGTTTCTTCCTTTCCTTTTTTTTTAACTACAAACATGGTTTTTTTATGATTGATTCTTAACGTTTTATGGATGATGAATGAATTTTAATGATATTTTTTTATTATGAATGATTATTAATTACAATGACTAAAAGATTTTAACTGATAGAGATGAATATTTTGAAATTAAACATTATTAAAAGTATTATATTTTAATATTATCAATTAAATGTCATTATTTTATATGACCGGTCTGACCCCGATTTGACCCCGATTTGACCCATTAACCCTTGACCCACTACCTCGACCGGTTCAGTGCCCGTTTCGGTTTTTTGAACCTTGCTTTTCAGCCATTAATTGTATCTTATAAAAATCATCAACCAAGAGATTATGAACCTCTATAAATACTTCTATCTCTAGTGCAGTCTTGTGGATAGTTGCACCAAGTACTTCTTGTCATCTTCATTGTTCGCATGGAAGATCTGAAGCCAAGATTTGCAAACTCTTCTCCTCTCACTCCTTTAGGCTTCCTCGATAGAGCCGCCACTATCTACAGCGGCTGTACTTCTATCATCTACAACAACAACACTTTCACTTGGTCCCAAACCTATCACCGTTGTCTCCAACTACCTTCCTCCCTCTGCTCTCTGAATTTTTTAGGCATATACGTTAAACAGTACTTTCTTTTAGGCAAATGCTACACTTTAAAAATTATTTAGGCAAATGCTACAGTCAAACTCATTTTTCAGGTAAACGAATTCAAATTTGTACTAAACTCGTTCACCTGGGAACGAGTTCAGTGTTAGGCACGCATTCCCACACAAAATTTCACCAAACTCATTTAGGTGCTGAACGAGTATGGGCTGTCAAAGCCCAAAGCTGAACGAGTTCCCCCAGTACCCAATAAAAAAAATAATATTAATAAGAAATAAAAACAAAATGAAATTGAAAATTCATTAATTAGAAAATTGAGAATAAAATGTATTAATTATTAATAATAATATAATATACATTAATTTTTAATAAAATATATAATAATAATCATGAAATTCAAATAATTAATAAAAGAGCATGTTGATTATATCAAAAGTCAAGGGCAAGGATCATTTTTTATTTATCATGGTTAAGGACACTGTTACGAAATGATGAAATTCAACAACCTTACGAACATCTGAATAAGCTTTAATGTCACCTTCCTCTATCCTCTATACCTGATAGTTGAAGATGAAATGATTAGATAAAAAATGAATAATAATATTCAATAATTAAAAATAATAATATAAAAAAATAAATATTTAAAGAAGAAGAGATTAAAAATGTTATAAAAGATAATGGTTTGATTTTTTTTGCCTGAAAAAAGCAATCGTAAGAAGAGATTCATTAACCTGACAAATAATGACTTACGGTACCACATCTTGTTCCCTTATCATACGTTGTGGTCGTTGCTGCACATTAACCTCTTCCCCAGGTTGAATTGTCTCACTAGGTTGTGAGGTTGCATTCAAATCAAACCAGGGAGAATCAACCAAGGAAATAGACTAGTCTAGGAGGAGTAAATTGTTCATTTGAAGGTCCACCATACTCATAAGTGGAATCATGGTACTGAGAAGAAAATACATCCGAATTATGAAGCAACGAAGTGAATGATGGGAAATTAGAAGGAGATGGTGAGCCTGAATAGGATGATGCAAAAGAGGATGGCATGTAGTGAGGAACAAATGAGACAGAGTTGGAGAGAAAAATGTGGAGGTTGTTGGTGGAGACGTGTAATGCGGCTGACTTAAATTTTGAGGCTCCTATCTTACAACATTTTCATTTTCAATTGATGGCTGAGTAGACAAGTAGCCACCACGACTCTTGCTCAGTTAGTCATGAGGAATTTGTGGGTGAGGCAATTCAAAGGTCGGCCGAGCAGCTTGGGTGTGCAAGTTAAACCGTTGCTCTCTCATCGCGATTAATGTGTTGCATTGGTCCCGAGCAACCCTGAAGCTAAATTCAATACAGCTAGAGCAATCTGTTTAAAAATTAATCGATAGTTTATACAATTATTCTGCAGTGTCAGCCTGGAATATGTATAGCATTTGTTGTCACAATTTGTATAACATAAAATGATGTTATAAGGTGAAAAGGGAGAAAACTCTTACCGCATAACTAGTAGCACTGCTAATTCATTGGATCCATTGTCTTGTATGTTTCCAATACCATTGCATGTATTCCAATGTTCTATCATATTTAGCATTTATTGAAGGAGTATAAACAATGGCATCCAGCCATCTTTCCCATGCATCAATGAACTCTTTGTACTCATCAGCCCAATTTTTACTTATTCTGCCACGTAACTGAATCGTATGATAATTGCCCAATGAAACAGGTGTGGCAAGAATTGGCTATTCGTATCCAAATTTTCTCAACACTCAGTCGGGGTGATGCCATTCAATAATGTGGAAACATATAAGAGGCACAGAAGCAAGCCAAATTTTAAGGGTTGCAAGGCAATACTCTGGAATGAGTTGGCGCACTTGAGGAGATTCATATGGCCTCAAAATTACCTCATCATCAGTCATTTTAACCAAAGAACTCCTGTATTGGTGTAAATATGTGACAGATGGATGAGGTTTTTGTCCCCCCGTTTTCCACCTATAATTAGCAAAAGAATCATAAAGTTAGTATTTATACAATATTAATATGAAGTGAAATAGAACATATTTATTGGTGAACTTGGCATACCTAAAACCCAACGGAGGTAAAAGTGGGTACATATCTAGATTAGAATTTGGATATGCAGGTCGTGGTGGTGCTAAACCAGGGAAGCAATCCCATTCCCACATATGAAACAAAGATAAGCATCCGCCTATGCCCTCCTTGGTCGGGGTGGTAGCATTGCATAATTCTCTGTACATGTGAGCTAAAGCTACTGATCCCCAACTATATTTCAAACTTCTTAAAGGTTACAAAGAAGTGGTAGGTACATTAAATATACCCTGTGTCCTGATCTATCCGAGAAGAGATATCCGCTGATTAACCTGAGTATATATGCCCGAGGGAATAATTGAATTTCTTTGTCATCTGCATCCTTAGGCAAGTGATTGAGGTTTTCCTCCAAACAACTCATAAGCAGATGTTGACCTTACACTTTCTCACTGGAGGATCTAATACCCAGTAACAGCTCACAAACATCAAGCCAACGAAAGTCGGTTCGACCAATGACAGGCATTCCTGCACATGGAAGGCCCAATTGTTTGGCTACATCTTCTAATGTTATCGTCAGCTCTCCTCGTATAGTATGGAATGTATGAGTTTCAGGACGCCACCTCTCAACAAGAGCCGATACCAAGCTCCGATTGTAATCAAAATGCCCTATTCAGGCAATGCCATAAAATCCAGATAATTGTAGATATTCAATGATTTGTTGGGGTGGTTCAATCAACCTTTTAGTATGCATGACACGCATTGTATATAATATTCTTACAACCGGAAAATGAATTTTGGAAATATTAAATTCGAAAGTATAAAAGTAGTGATAGTTAGATGATGTTGTAATCTAACTACATTGTCATCCCATACGTGTTGTGAAACAGGTTGAGGTTGTAAATACAAGAGGGAGTCATCCTCTGGCCCAGGGTTAATTATGTCTTCGTAATTCGGTGCCATTTCAGTTGGTCTGCATTATGAATGAAGAATAACAAATGTGCATCAATAATCTAAAAACAACGTGAGGACAAATTGAACGGTTATATATCAAATTCACAGAATAATATTTTATTACAAATTATCAAATTCACAATTCATTGACTAGATGACACATTGTGAGGACAAATCGAGCGGTTATTACCATAATGATGACATAGTCCACAAGGGTACGTTGGGCCGGGGTGGTCCAATCCATCTCGTTATGTATGCACTTGAGTGATGACGACCTTTTACTTGAGCCATTGCGAGATTAGGTATTAAAGATGAAGAATCAATCTGGGGCTAGTAAGTCTCATCTCCTATCAGATGAAATGCAAAACTATATGCCATCTGCATTGTGTCTAACCTAAAAACAGGATCCATTTAATTGAAATGGTCAATACCAACCCGTGCACAAGCAGCA
Organism: Vachellia collinsii; assembly: GCA_006871305.1. Lineage (NCBI taxonomy): Eukaryota > Viridiplantae > Streptophyta > Magnoliopsida > Fabales > Fabaceae > Vachellia > Vachellia collinsii. The sequence continues at coordinate 13,273 of QFDD01001827.1, read as the reverse complement.
ACGACATGCATGCATGGGTGCTTTTCTGCTTGAAACTCTACATAGTCACATTTGCCATCAATTAGGTTGACCTAGCAACATCGACGATATTGCCGAAATTGAACATTGTACGGTTGAACATCTTCAAATGAGGTTTATATTCTGTCGAACTCCCAAACAGCACATGAAGAAGCACATTGTTGCACTGTATCCATCCTTTTTGTTAGTGTCTCACTAAATACTTGACCACTTGCAATTTGTGCATGGACCTATTTGGCGCGTTTAACAAAATACTTATTCACTCCATATATGGCCCCCTTCACCAAACCAGTTATCGGAAGACTTTGAAGACCTTTGAAAATACCATCCATGCACTCTGTAAGGTTTGTTGTCATGTACCCATAACGTCGTCCTTCAATATCATATGCATGTGACCATTTCTCTCTTGGAATTGATCCAATCCATCTTGCTGTAGGCGCATACTGCAAAGCTAACTTTAATAACTGTTGGTCGACAACATGCCGCTCATAAGCATACCCTACAAATATCAATATCTTATTAGAAAAGAAAAACATACGAATATGAAATTAATATAAGTTGAAAAACATACCAATATTGATAAACTTCTCTTTCAACCACTAGGTGAATGAGTTTGGTGATTTTGGTTCTTCGAAGTGCATGCCTAACACTGAACTCGTTCTTCAGGTGAACAAGTTCAGTACAAATTTGAATTCATTCATCTGAAGAATGAGTTTGACTATATCATTTGCCTAAAATATTTTTTAAAGTGTAGCATTTGCCTAAAAAAAGTATAGTTTAATGTATATGCCTAAAAAAACCCTGCTCTCTCGGAATCCGTCGAGGCGATGTTGTTTCCATTGTATCCCGTAATATTCCGGTCGTGTATAAGCTTCACTTCTCAGTTCCCTTCGCTCGCCCCATCCTCAACAACATCAACACCCGCTTCGACTCACGCACCATCTCTGTCATCCTCTGCCATGGTGAATCCAAGCTTGTGTTCGTGGATTGCATCTCACGTGATCTGGTCCTTAAGGCCATCTCTTTGCTGCCTCCGGAGATTCAACGACCTTCTCTTATCCTTATCACTGACGACTCAGTAGAACCCACATCATCTGAGGGATTCTTGGACACTTACGAGGGGTTAGTGGTGAGGGGTGATCCTAATTTCCAGGGATCTGACCCAAAAGTGAGTGGGATCCGATGATCTTGAATTACACATCCGGTATGACGTCATCATCTAAAGGGGTGGTCAATTGCCAGCAAGGGACATTCTTGATGACCGTGGATTCCCTTATCGACTGGATCGTTCCCAAACAACTGGTCTACCTCTGGACGTTGAATATGTTCCACTCTAATGGTTAGACTTTCCAGTGGGGGATGGCAGCCGTTGGAGGAACCAATATCTGTGTCCGAAAATTCGATGCCACCACTGTGTTTCATTTGATCGAACGCCACCGCGTCACACACATGTGCGGTGCACCGGTGGTGCTCAACATGCTAACCAACTCCTCAAAAAACAAACCTTTGAGAAACCTTGTTCAAGTCCTCACGGCTGGAGCACCACCACCAGTAGCGGTGCTGCTCCGAGTGGAAGAGTTAGGATTTGTGGTAAGTCACGGTTATGGGTTGACCGAAGCTAGAGGTTTGACAGTTTCGTGTGCATGGAAGCTTGGATGGAACTCGCTGCCAGCGACAGAGACTGCAAGATTAAAGGCTAGGCAAGGGGTGAGAACAATTGGGTTGGAGGAGATGGATGTGGTGGATCCGGAGATGGGAAAAAGAGTGAAACGACATGGGTCAACCCATGGGGAAGTGGTTCTTCAGGGCGGATGCGTCATGTTGGGCTATTTGAAAGACCCAGAAGCGAACTCCGAGTGCTTCAAGAATGGACGGTTCTACACCGGAGATGTTGGGGTGATGCATCCCAATGGGTACTTAGAGATTAAAAGATCGATCAAAGGACATGATCATCAGTAGTGGTGAGAATGTGAGCAGCGTGGAGGTTGAATCGGTGCTGTACAGCAACCTGACGGCGAATGGGGCTGCTGTGGTGGCGAGGCTGGGCGAGTTCTAGGGAGAGACGCCATGCGCGTTCGTGAGCATGAGGGAGGGATCTGAGAAGAAGCTGTCGGAGAAGGAGATAATGGAGTATTGCAGAGAGAGGATGTCACACTTTTTGGTGCCGAAGACGGTGGTGTTCAAGGAGGAACTGCCAAAGACTACCACAGGTAAGATTCAAAAGTACGTTCTGAGAAAAGAAGCCAAAGATATGGGAAGCTTGAAACAAGGTCCTGGGGCGAAGCTGATGAGATCAAAGGTAGAGAGAAGAAGGAACGTGTTTTAGCCACGTAGCATCAGCAGCAGCAGTGAGATGCAGAGAAGATCAAAATGAATAATATCAAAATATTTACTAAACTTGCTCTTACTAGTTATCAAAATATTTCCTAAATTTGTTCTTACTAGGTGTCACGGTATTGTCCAAAGGATTTTAGAAGTCTCTAGAATCCCCGTGTAAATACAAGAGTACACTAGATCATTCTAGAATTCTCTATACTTCTCCACACTTTTCCTACACATGTAAAATATCTAGATATTTTAGGAGAGTATTCTAGATGATCAATATAGACCGTTAGATCGAATAGATTTCTACCGTTCATTGAGAAGGTGGAGCAGTATAAATACCCCTTAAAGGTTCATTTGTAAGCATGAAGCATTCTCCAAACAATACAAAACATTCTTTCATAATTTCTCTCTAACTTTCCTTAGCTTCCTTAAGGCTTATTAGTAAGTTCAAGTTCCGCTCAAACTTGCTAACCCACACTATACTGACATCAAGCAAATATTCAACACGTGACGTAGGGCCAAGCAAGTGCCTCCCATTTTACTGTTTGCAATGTGAACAGTGTCAATTATGTCCCCTGCGTATGGCTTTGAACCGCCCATTCCCTTTCCCTTCCTCTTCCCTCGTCTTCTCCATCTATAATCATTACTTCATTGTCAACATTAAATGGAAGGAGAAGGAGGGAAAGGGAGAATGTCCCCTCCCCTCATTCATTCTAGATCTTTCCTAATGTAGTGAGCTGCAAAGGCTATACAAGGACTATTCATTGTAGCTAGCCATACTATTCGATGAATTGACAATAAAATTTCAGTGTACAATACCCTACTGTTTCCTTTTAATGTTATTATGGTATGAGAGCCCTAACAGTAACTCCATGACCAGATGCGCCGCCACCTACCACCGCCCATATTACCTTCTTCATCCACCGCTCTTATTACGACACCCCCATCTAATCTCCCCACCTATGTCACCGTTAAGTTCCCGCAAGATAACTATCCTGTAACATCCCGGATAAAATTTTTAAATATTATTAAAAATAACTATTTCATGATAAATGAAATTATTATTGAATTATTTAAGTAACATGAATTCAGGTTTATTAAATTAAAATGAATTATAATCTATGATAGAATAAAAAGCAAAGGGGAGAAAGAGGAGGCTTGAGAGAAAGCATGGAGTCCTTGTCTTCATTATGCCCCTTATCTTTTGAGCATTGGGTTTAGTGAGAGAGCCGCGGTTTCCTTCTGCATCAGCACCTCCTCCATTATTTCAATCTCCCTTTCATCTTTTCAGATCATTTTGGTGAATTGCAAAAACTTTCTTCACGAAGATACGTAGCAGTGAGATGCAGAGAAGATCAAATATGAATAATATCAAAATATTCCCTAAATTTGCTGTTGCTAGGGCCAAGCCAATAGCCAAGTGCCTCCCATTATACTGTTCACTATGTGAACAGTGGCTGCTTCATCTCCTGCATGTGGCCTTGAATTGGGGTGACATTATTGGGAATTAGGGAGCTGATTATGGAAAAAATATTTATAAAAAAAATGATATATATATGCTGAATGTGGAAAATAAAGATTAACTTTTCTATCAAATCCTTTTTTTACCACCCAAAATAATCTACAATTTAATTAGCTTCTGTATTTTACTTTTTCCCTCATTTTTTTGTTCTTAGAGTCTAGGTGATACATTTCCCAATTAAATTTGGGAACATGGAGAATATGAAGCCATTCAGAAATTTAATTGAAGAAATCTAATACTCCTTCAGGCCAGAAAACGAGGGAGAAGAAATTTTTTTTGTAGAATACTCAGAACAAAACCCACACAAACCGTGTACTAGTCTCAAATATAAGTTCTATGGCAAATTGTAATCAATGGTCACACAACCTTTTCTTTTCCTCAAAGCACATATATTCTCCCAAAAAAATAATCTTATTTAAGACACTTTTAAGTATTAAATACAGGTACATCTTTCAAAAAAATTTCAAACTTTAATTTATTATATTGCCTTACGTTAGACTCAAGCACTTTAGTTAAATCTAGTAATATAAGCCAACTCGCATACTAGCCTACCACAAACCGTGGGTTTGGCAAGAGAGCTCAAAACGCCCACCAGCCAGTCGTGGGCTTGCACTCTATAGGCAGACCTCATTTTCCTAATTCAAACCCATCATTTTTTATGGATTGGCCAGCGAGCCCAACACGTATTACCATCCCTATCAAAATTAAATACTTTTAAATAAAAATTTCTTTTACAAATTAATTTATCTGATTTATAATTTACTTATATATATAAATACTTTTAAATACTCCTTCCATCTACCACACTCACATTATTTCTATTTATAAGAAATATTCAGAGTTTGTCTAAAATTTTTCTTGTGAGTTTCCCATTTTGCCCCCATTTAATTCGTCATGTTAATTTCAATGCATTTGTTATCGTGTCCTCCAAAGATTGATTTCCCTATTATCTATCCCTATAAATAAAGGGTATTTTTTTATATAAAAATGTTGCCGTTATTACATATTTATTGATATCAACAAACCTTTTTATCAACACAATTTAGCTAAGTGTTCCTTATAAAAAGGAACGGAGGGAATAATGTATTTAGTTTTCTTAATATCTCCAATAAAAATCAATTGACCATTGTATTAAGGAACGGAGGAAGTAATATATTTATCTTTTTTAATGTTTCCAACAAAAATCAATTGATTTTTATATTAAAGATTAAATGTAGTATTATTATTTTTATTAAAAAGGCAAGCTTATACCTCGAAAGGCTTGAATCCATATAGACTAAAGCTTGATAACATTATAAAAGCACTTTCACACTAACCAAGATAAAATCTTTTTTATATATTTACTTTATACATTGTAAATTAATTTAAAAAATAGTTTTAATTACTAATCCAAACATATACCGAATTAAGACTTCTGTTGTAGTTGGTGGTGCAAAACCCAGTTTCTTTTGGAAGCCGAACAGACAGCCTTCATTGGAATCTCGGATTAAGCTCCCACATGCGATTTGTCTATTATTACTGATAGGACAAAAACAACAGCTAAAAATCGGATAAAATGGTAGGGATCGAGGAAGTAATAAAGTTGGTAATTATTAAGAAGAATAATCTCAATAAGAAACGTGCATGTTGTGCGGGAAAAGAGATTCCAATCACTATGATCGATACAAAAGTTTGGTTAATGATTGTTATTAAACAATTATCAAATATGACACAGGAAAAGTGATTTAAATGAAATTTAAATTTGAATTATATTAAATTCATTTATAGAATTAAAATTCAATTTTATCCTGAAAATTTTTATTCAAGAACAAAGTTAAATTTGAATAATTCATCCTCGGCAAATTCTTTTTTTTTTTGAATAATTCATCCTCATTACACTCCATACATGCCACCTCAACATCCAACATCAATGTAATGATATTACATGAAATTTTAGAGGCTAATAAATCGCACATGAGCAAAATTAATGCTGTTAATCCTAGTCTAAGTCCTTTTATTGAGATCAATATTGTAAATGGAAGAAACTTAAAGGGCCAAACACCAATACTTAAAACTATACAATAACCAACATTAAAAATGCAGGCAAATTCTGAGCATTAACAATGTTATTAACATAATTTTAATAATTTTGATATGATAAGATAGAGTTAGTCCCTTCGTTCTCGTTCGTAAGGCACTAAATAAGAAAAATTTCGTTCCTTTTAAAAGACACTTAATGAGTATCATTTTCTCATTTTTGCCCAATGTGATTCCCATGTGAGAGATTCAAGATAGGATATAGTTTTCTCAATATTATTTCGAGGTAGAAATCGACATTATTATTTTACGCTTCCACAAGAGTTCAACTATTCTAGTCGTTACTCCATAATCAAGAAAACTAAATATAGTTTTAACATGTATTTTAACGTGGGGTGGAACAAAACAAAACCTACAAGTATTCTTTTTGCTGAGAACAAAACCTATATATTTTAGGGGCAATTGCATTTATGTCCTACGAATTAATATCAGAAAAGTCCAAAGAGATTGTTAATGATAGTTCATTCACTTGTTAATAATGTTGTTTTACTTGTTATTAATGACCTCTTAGGACTTTTCTGATATTAATTTTTTTATATGGGATTTAAATGCAATTTCCCCTATATTTAATCCTAACAATAATCAGATAAGAGCACATAGTTAAAGGTTAAATTTCAGTTATTTGATTTACCAAGAGGTTAAATTTCCCAAAAAGTTGGACTTCCAACTTTGACAGTACTTATTACTCATCTCGTACTTGATATAAGATTTATTGGATGAGTTAATCTTACTTATAAATTACCCTATTAATTCTCCCATAACAATAGTCAAATAAGAGAGGAATAAGTAATTCAGGAATAATTATAAAATCTACCAAAAAAATGGTCGTATACCAAATGAATCATTTACAGGCCGAGACACAGGTCAAGCCGCCTGAAAAGCCTATTTTCCTATATAGGCCAGGCTCAGGCCGCCTTATAGACCTTTTTGGCCTGTCAGGAAGCCTGGCCTATTTTTTAAAATTTTTTATATTAATTATATTTTTACTTATTCAGCTAGCTTCTAGGTTTTAGTGTAGTTCTATTTTTTTCGAATAAGCTTTCGTCGTAGCTTCTGTCTTCTATTTCAGACAGTCCAACCTTACCTTCAGCTCCCAATCCATCCTAAAGTCATCATATGGATTCGGGTTTGTAACACTATGTCTATATGAAAGCTTTTCCTTAATATATTGTCGGTATAAATTTACTGCATTTTATTCATATTCTGATAGTGAAAAGGCATTGTTAAAAGACATTGTTAAGCTTTTATGAGGTAAAGCTCTTCCAAACACTTCTAAAACCAAAATATCCTTAAGTCAAAAAAATTATTACACGCTAACATGCTATATTTGCTCAGGATAGTTAGGAGTTCCTTCGCGTTGAACATTCAAAGTCGCTCGTTTACTGATTCCGCTGCACAAAGCTTTCCGGTGAGGCTTTGATTTTCTTTTTTTTCTTTTCTTTTTTTTCATTTTTTATACTTTTCTATAATTTTATAATAAATATTTAACTGAAATATATATAATTATTGGTGTGGATTCAATGCCTTCTGCTCTACCTATCCCTGTCTGATAATGATTGTACTTCCATAATTATTTGTGTGTATTCAATGCCTTCTACTCTGCCATAATATTGTACTTGCATAATTATTTGTGTGCATTCAATGCCTTTTGCTTTGACGATCCCAATTTGACAGATGATTGGATTTGTTGGCAAAAATTTGTAATCCATTGTTACTGTAAAATCACTCATCTGATTGTTTATTGATTAGTGAGTTTTAAACTATTTTGAATTATTTTAATTAATTATTATAGTTTATAATTTTTTTACCAGGCCTGTTTTTGGCCTGTATTAGCACGGCCTGTTAGCCTGTTGCCTGAAAACAGGCTTTTATACAGGTCAGGCCTAATACAGACCTAGGCACAGACCTAAAAAAAAAATACTTGTATCAGACCACAGGTTTAGGCCAGTTTCACATAAAACAGGTCTGATCTGTTTGAGATGGAGCCTGGTATGACCTATTTTCACCTCAACCCAAAGAATCATAAAAAGAAAAACGTAATGTCAGTCCTTTATTTGACTTTATTAGACAGCTAAGCCCCAATAATGCATCGGCCAAATTGCTAATCTCAAAATTATCGTTCATTATTTAATCTATAAGCAAGAATCAAATTAAGCTATGAAAGATCTTACTCAATATCAAAATCCTCCACTTGGGTGCTTGCATGGTAGGATGGAAACAAAACTAATATTTTAACCATTCTTTCCAATTTGAATTAAGGACACACATACGGCATTTGCTTGTGATTTATATAAAATATTTAAAAGGATCAGTAATTTATAGTCTTCCTTGCTTTCTCTGACTTACATATTATTATATTCCTCCTTATATGCTATTGAATACGTGAGTTTTGAATTAATTTTTATTATGATTCTGTATTTTATAACTATAAATATTGTATCACCCATCAACCCCGGGTGATCTTCTAGTCTTGTGTAGTCGTTGACATGGAGGATCTGAAGCCAAACCCTGCAAACACTCCACCACTGACTCCATTAGGCTTTCTTGATAGAGCCGCCACCGTCTACGGTGGCTGCACTTCTATCATATATAACAACACCACTTTCACTTGGTCCCAAACCCACCGTCGATGTCTCCAACTAGCTTCCTCTCTTTCCTCCATTGAAATCGGCCGTGGCCATGTGGTCTCCATCGTGGCACCCAACATCCCTGCCATGTACGAGCTGCACTTTGCAGTTCCCTTTGTCGGCGCTGTCCTCAACAACATCAACACTCGCCTCGACGCTCGCACCATCTCTGTCATCCTCCGCCATGGTGAATCCAAGCTCGTCTTCGTCGATTGCGTCTCACGAGCTCTGGTACTGGACGCCGTCTCCTTGCTGCCTCCGGAGACTCAACGGCCTATCCTTATCCTCATCACTGACGACTCAGAAGAACCCACATCATCAGATGGCTTCTTGGATACGTATGAAGGGTTGGTGGCGAAGGGTGATCCAAATTTCCAATGGATCCGACCCAAAAGCGAGTGGGATCCGATGGTTTTGAATTACACGTCCGGTACAACGTCGTCCCCCAAGGGGGTGGTTCATTGCCATCGAGGTACGTTCGTCATCACCGTCGATTCTCTGATCGATTGGGCCATCCCTAAACAACCAATCTACCTGTGGACACTGAGCATGTTTTATACCAATGGGTGGAGCTTCCCTTGGGGGATGGCGGCCTTAGGAGGAACCAATATCTGCCTTCGTAAATTTGATGCAGCCTCTGTCTTCAATCTAATCGAACGACATGGGGTTACACACATGTGCGCTGCACCTGTGGTGCTCAACATGCTAACCAACTCCTCCATGAAAAAATCTCTTAGAAGCCCCGTTCAAGTCCTCACTGCTGGAGCGCCGCCGCCAGCGGCAGTACTGCATCGGACAGAAGCGTTAGGATTTGTGGTGAGTCATGGGTATGGGTTGACAGAAACAGGTGGGGTTGTGGTTACATGTGCATGGAAGCCTGGGTGGAACTTACTACCGGCGACGGAGAGGGCAAGATTAAAGGCAAGGCAAGGGGTGAGAACAATAGGGCTGGAGGAGATGGACGTGGTAGAACGGGATTCGGGAAAAAGAGTGAAGCGTGATGGGTCAACCCTTGGGGAAGTGGTTCTCCGGGGCGGATGTGTCATGATGGGCTACATGAAAGACCCCGAAGCGAACTCCAAGTGCTTCAAGAATGGCTGGTTCTACACAGGGGATGTTGGAGTGATGCATCCGGATGGGTACTTAGAGATAAAAGATCGATCAAAGGACGTGATCATCAGTGGTGGTGAGAATCTGAGCAGCGTGGAGGTGGAGTCGGTATTGTACAGCAACCCGGCGGTGAATGAGGTGGCGGTGGTGGCGAGGCCGGACGAGTTCTGGGGAGAGACACCGTGTGCATTCGTGAGCCTGAGGGAGGGATTGGAGAGGAAGCCGACGGAGAAGGACATAATGGAGTATTGCAGAGAGAGGTTGCCACACTTCATGGCGCCGAAGACGGTGGTGTTCAAGGAGGATCTTCCAAAGACTTCGACCGGTAAGATTCAGAAGTCTGTACTGAGAAAAGAAGCCAAAGGTATGGGATCTCTAAAACACAGCCGACTGTGACAAAGATGTTGAGATTAGAGGACTGAGAAATAATAAGGAACTTGTATGGACCTGAAGATCTGCAGAAAGTTTATAAATGAAACATGTGTAATACAATGATGTCTGATGTATTGGATTGCATAAGATCGATGTTTTAACCAAAAAGGCGTTATATATATATATATCTGTGTTAAATGCTTAAATAAGTTAATTAACTTATTAACTTAATAACTTAATTAGCAGTGACTAAATCAAGTATTATTGTTAAAGAAGCTACTTTTAAAATATGAAATTAAATTAAATCTCTTTCTGTACAAATATTTAAAAAATCTGATTTACCCCTTGCTTGCATGGAGAGAAAATGAAGGGAGAAATGAGCTTTCTTCTGTTTGGATGGGAGAGAAAAAATGGGATGAAGAAAAAGCTTGATAGAAAATGGGTGTGAGTCCCACCACATTTTCTCTTCTCTCCACACATAGAGAGAAAATAAAGAAAAAACTATTTTTTCTTATCCGCCCACATGTTTTTTTATTACTTTTTCATTTTAAATCATTAAATTTAACATCTAACTTTTTTAAAATTTTGATTATAATTTCCTTTTTTCTGAAGGATAATTTTTAAAATATATTTTAATATCTAATTTTTTCAATTGTTTATTAAAACCACATAACATATGTTTTTATCTAAATTATTTTGTTTTGAAATATAATAACATAAAAACATATCTTTAATAAATAATTTGATTTTAAATTGTTTAATGATATTAATGTTAGTATAATTTTTTCATTATCATATTTAATTTGTAATTACACTTGATATATTTTAAGAATACTTTATTTATTTAAGTATTTACTAAAATATTTTTATCTAAGGATATTTTAATCATTTAACTATTTATCCATTTTCTTTTTTATCTGATTTCTCTCGTTTATCTAAGCAAGATGGATGATAATATTTTCTCTCTACTTTTCTCTTATCTCCATTTTCTCTACTCCCATTTTCTTTCCTCTCAACTTTTCTTCCCATTCAATCCAAGAGAAGATTATTTAAATATATTTTTGACTTTAAGACACTCCTCCCTTTCCTTTTTATACAATCTATAAAATTAAGAACATATATCATGCATAAACGCCATCTTATTTTATTTTTTTTAAATTAATTGTTATCACTTCACTTGAAGTCCTGTCTCCCTCATGTTCATACTTTAATTACTGGATTCATAATGTACTGTATATATATTGCCACTACAAGAGAAACACAGCTTTTTTTTTTTTTTTTGTAACTCAAGTATCACCATGTTACTTTGAATTTGAAATTAATTTCTGTACCAAAAGCTTTAAGGTTAAAACCTTTTCAATAAGTATATTTCTAAGAATTCAAACTTGTTTATATCTTCTTTACAGAGGTGTTAACGTTTACCATCTCAATTAACTTGTTTCCTCTCCTTCGTCCTTGGATCTCTGCAACGTGATTTCTTCTTCTCCTTCTCCATCTTATCTTCAACTACCCAATCTTGGCCCCCATCACCGATGCTAAATTGAAGATTGGATCGACAACAGTGATTCCTTGAACAGATCTTGGCAATCGACTTCTTTTGTGGTCTGACGATTTTCCTGGGTTTGAATTTATCATTATATACGTCTCAATTATCATTTGACTTTTAATAATTAAATGTTTTTTTTCTGGGATCTTATAGTAATTTTCCAAAATTATATATATATATATATCTCACCTCCTATTGCATAGTACTAAAGATACTTTGAACCCCTTTCACTTCCATTCTCACCTCCACTTCAATAAAAAAATCATGGTACCAAACGGTCTTAGGACTAAATTTCTCGACAAGTTCGACTTTCAAGATCAATAAATTTCAGCCATTTGATTCACTAACATTTTTGTGAGATCCTTTAATTTGTTGTCATTAATTCGCCTTAAAATGGAGACTTAATTTGTTTAAGAGGGAAAGTGGATTCCATTTTTTTTAAGTATATATATTATTCCATTGGAAACAATTGTTTTAAGGTATTGTAAGGTATATACCTCTCTCAAAAGTTCTTTGAACAATGATTTTCTATATTGCGAGATACTAACTTCTTGTACTAAACTTAACATGTTAGTGAAATTCCACTTTTTATAATGCATTGTTTGTTAGGCAATTGCTAATAAACGGAGCAATTATATATTGTATCTTTTTTACATAATTAAATATGATATAAAAAGTAATTTACACTACAAAAAAATTGACTTTCAGCGGCGATTATAAAAGTCACCGCTGAAAGTATTGTCGCTGAAGGTTTCAGCTACGACAAAAAGAAGTCGCCGCCGACAAAAAAGGCTTTCAGTGGTGACTTTTGTCGCCGCTGAAAGTACCCATCGGCGGCGACAAAAGAGTCGCCGCCAAAGACTATCTTTAGCGGTGACTCTTGTGTCGCCGCTGAAAGTATTTTTAAAATTATTAAAAAAATAATAATTTTCAAAATAATTAAAAAATAATAATTTACTCCGGTAACTGCCACATCATCAACGGTCGGTGCCACGTCATTGATGATTGCCACATCACCACCATTCCCTGCACACCACGTGTTGTCACATAATGCCACCTCACATATGCCACATGTTGCCACCTCACAATGCCACGTGTCACCATCTGATAAATCTGAAGTTTTGCCTCCTCTAGGAATCGAACATGCAACCTCTTGGCCGCGTGTGTGAACCTTTGCCAGTTGAGCTGCAATGACTTTGCATACTTTAAACGTATATTTAAATATATATAACATTTTACTATATAATAAATTGTAGACATTTATATACACACATATTTAAGTATATATATTATTTGTGATACAAATCAAACAATCATCCCCAACAAAAAGAAAACAGAAATTTTGTCGGAATATTAGAGCTAATTACACAGAGACAAAAGAGGTAGACTGCGTCAAGTGGTTTTGCGTCGATACTTTGAAGTAATTTATCTGTGGAATTGAGTTTTCATGAGGATTTGAATTGCTTTGCTCTAAGCTTTAAAAATGTCGATCGAGGTCTTTGGGAGAAAAAGTCGAAAATGCGTTTAGATTTAGACAACACCTGAGCGCGCTGTTTAAATTTTGAATTTTGAAAGCTCTTTTTAAACCGCACCTAAGAGGTGCGGTTAAAAAAGTGCATATTTTAGACCGCACCTAAGATGTGCGGTTTAAAAAGTGCATCTTTTAGACCGCACCTC
>QFDD01001826.1:0-28394 GCA_006871305.1 Vachellia collinsii | reverse complement strand
TCAATCACATCTAACATTTTGATTTTATATATGGTTTAGAGTGTTGAATGTATTATAAATAAGTATAAGGAGCACAAAAATTCAAAAACATTAAATATTTAAATGCATTATAAATAAAATTAAGGTGTTGAATATTATTTTACGAAGAAATTATGGAAGTATAATTGTCATTGTCACATGTAATTTATATTATTTAGGTGATGCATCCAACGCTGCTTTGTGTTATTTTTCAATCACATCTAACATTTTGATTTTATATATGGTTTAGAGTGTTGAATGTATTATAAATAAGTATAAGGAGCACAAAAATTCAAAAACATTAAATATTTAAATGCATTATAAATAAAATTAAGGTGTTGAATATTATTTTACGAAGAAATTATGGAAGTATAATTGTCATTGTCACATGTAATTTCATATATTGCAAGCTTTCCCCTTTTTCTTAATTTGAAAAAAAATGGTTCACAATTACAAAATCGCATAGCAAATTTCGGTAGTGTTCTCTTATTTCTCCAAAAAGAAAAATAATTTATTTAATATATTTATTAAAATGTTTCTTTTCTACCTCATTAAATAAGGGAAATAATTCTTATTACCATTAAATATACAAGCCACTAGTCAATTAGAGTATTTTTAGAAGTAAATTTACACATGTAACATATTTATAAATTTTAACTATAGGAAAAGAACTAATTTTAACTGTATTTATAGATTTTGTTGAATTAATATCGTGAATTAATTTTTTTTAATGGACGTTTGAACTATTCTTTCTTTTCCTCTTATGCCATCATTCTTGTTATGCTTTAGAGCCAAGCATTGACAACCCGTTTGGTTCACGGAATTCATAGAAATGCAATGGAATGTAAATAATGGAAATGTAATGATGATTACATAACATTTGTTTGGTATGTTATCAAAAAATCATAAAATATAATTTATATTTTATTTATAAAAAATAAAAAAAAATGTGAAATAAACTTTTTAATTTGATCAAGACAAAAAATGAATGATATACATGTATAAATATTTATTTATGAAATATACACGTACCCATATGTTAATTCATACAAGCTGTAATCCCGATTACATAGCAAAAGCTATATAATGGTAATTATCTGATGTAATCCTTGTAATTAGGATTACATTTGATTGCATTACCATACCAATCAAACAATGTAATCAATAGAATGTATTAGAATTACATGTAATCTTCTTTCATGTAATTGAACCAAACGGACTATGAGAGAATTTAATTGAAATTGAATGAAATGTTAATTAGGCAAGTTTAGATCAATATTGCTATGAATCTTAAAAAGGAGACTCACCACGTCACATAGAAGCTATTTTTTTTTTTTGGCCAACGTCACATAGAATCTTGGGAAAATTGGGGAAAAATCCCTAATTGGGAAGTTAATTGTAAAATGGGACCTGTTCAGTTGCACATGTGGAAGCTCAGTTGCACACATGGAAGCTCAGTTGCATATGTGGAAGCTCAGTTGCACATAATGTGGAAGCTCAGTTGCATATTGTGGAAGCTCAGTTGCATCTATGTGGAAGGTCCCATTTTGCAATTAACTCTCCAATGGGGGACTTTTCCCCAATTCTCCTTAGAATCTTTTTAGAAGATCTTATTTACAGCTTATACTCTTTAACTTTTTTACCGTGCTTTTCCCCGTGATTCTTCTACACGTGTAAACTATTGAATTAATATTTGAGTTATGATCCTTAAAAATGTTAAAAGTGATCTTTTAAATAAAAGAATCAGAGAGAGATGGAATGTTCATGGTGGATTCATTTTCATCCTCCTTTTTCTCCTAACCTAAATGAAAATGACTATTGTACCCTGAACAAAATATAATTAATATATACAATACAACTCATCCTTGTACAAAGATATCTTCAAAAGCAAAATATTAATGCATTCTTTTTATATGTGATTTCTTGTGGCGTTTTATTTTCTCGCTTGCTCTGAACTTCTTTGTCTGGGGACGCCCTGTTTTCTTCCCTCCTCTCACCCTAATACCGTAGGCCTCCTCACTACATAAAGTTCATCTCTTTCACCATTCCCTTCAGTCCCACCTCCTACCCCGTCACTCCATAGCCATCATCGCTATTGGCTCATCATTTCACCAGAAATGTTCTATAAAAATTATTTCTTTTAACCAACCCAATGCTAGCTTTATGAGGTTCCATTGCGTTTCATAGTGTCTTGAGGCCTTTCAATGGCAGATAGCGTTGACTGGGCGACCTCAAACCTTCTTTGCTCGGAGGACAGCAACACCTTCGTTGCTGATTTCGAATGTAATGCCACAGATGATTCTGAAATTCCCCGTTCTTTGAACGACCAAAACGTTGGTTCGAAGTGGGGCGGGTTCGAATCCGTATTGGGTTTTCCCTTACAGAGTGAAGACACTTTGAGATTATTGGCCGCGAGGGAGAGAGTTTATATGCCCAAGGAAGATTACCTTGTGAGATTGCGTAGTGGGGACTTGGACTTGAGTGTTAGAAGAGAGGCTTTTGATTGGATTTGGAAGGTTGGTTGATTCATGTCTTCAATTGGTCTTGTGGGTTTTGGGAGTTTTTCTGCCCCATTGAAACGTTCATTCAAAGAAAGAGGAAAGAAATCCTTCCATTTGGACTATTTTTCTAGCTGATATGGACTATTAATCTCGGTGTTCAAATTTCTCCTAATGAGATTTAATATTTTAAAGTCTTGTTTTGCTTTTCTTGATCTTGGGTTTTTTATAATGTCTGGCATTCTTATCTGAATTGCAATTGAGCTCAACGTGAAATTTCTGTCAAGTTCCAAACTGGCAACGTAGCTGTTTTTACTTTTGTCTATTCCTCAACTGGTTTTGCAGAAACTCATCTAAGTTTCAGAATGAATTTAAAATCTTGAGCTTCCTCTCATTTCTTGTTGAAACTTTGTGATGAATGTTTCTTTTCTTTATCTCTTCTCATTGGGAACTTCAGTTAGTAACCTTGTTTCATGCAATGTGATCAACAGGTTCACAACTATTATGGTTTGGGACCATTGAGCTTTTGTCTATCCATCAACTACTTTGATCGGTTCCTATCGATGCATAATTTACCTGTAATATCATATATTAAACTCGATCATACTGGTTGTTTTACTAGCTTTCTGTTTGTATGATCTCTTTTTGACAGTCTGTTTGGTTTTTTCGGTCTCTTTTCCTACTCTGTTTAGAGAAGCCGAAAATGGACCGGGCAATTGTTAGCCCTGGCTTGTTTGTCAATAGCAACCAAAGTGGAGGAAACCAAAGTGCCTAGATTGATGGAACTTCAGGTTTAGAACCACATTATCACCTAAATTCTTAATTACACTTTTGTTTCAGACCTTTATTCTCTAATGTTATCTCCAATGTTTGTGATTTTCAGGTTGAAGGACCCAAGTTTACATTTGAAGCCAGAACCATTCAAAGAATGGAGCTATTGTTACTGAACACATTGCAATGGAAAATGCATGCTTTCACTCCTTGTTCCTTCATAGATTACTTCCTCACTAAAATCCCTTACCACCAACATACAGACACAATAAAGTCATCCATTTCTAGATCAATAAAGCTCGTACTAAGTATAATCCGAGGTATATACCCTTTAACTGTTTTTTGTGTTTTGTTCTTTATCAGCAATGAATATGAACTGTACATGTCGGGTAAATCAATTACAGGTGTTGATTTCTTGGAATTCAGGCCTTCTGAGATAGCTGCTGCAGTGGCCATTTCCGTTTCAAGAGAACTTCAAGCAACTGAGATTGATAAGGCTATAACTCGTTTTGTGATTGTGCAAAAGGTAAAAAAAAATGGTGATATCCTCATATAACAAACACAGGAGAGTGTTCCAGAATGAGATACTCGGTCTATTTGTTTGGAAAAGTTGAACTTTTTTGGTTATGGAATTTTTAATTTTGCTGCAGGAGAGAGTCCTGAAGTGTGTTGAACTGATCAGAGATTTGAGTTTGGTTAGTGTTCCTTCTGCTAATTTAGGGAGAAACTCGGGGCCATTTTTAGCTCGAAGTCCTATGGCGGTGTTAGATGCTGCAAGCCTGAGCTATAAAAGCGAGGAACTAACAGAAGGATCATGTCCAAATTCTTCACATGATAGTCCAAATACTATGAGGAACAAATCAGACAAACCTGAAGACACTTCCAAGCCATGAAATGTGAAATTTTTCTCCTTCACCAAAGTTCTATCAGTTTGGTTGAATGACAGTTTGTTCTGGCTTTGGAGGTAACCTTCAGTTGCTGAGAGTGTGTGTGTGTGTGTTGGATGAATAAAAGATTTAAAAGAACAAAGGAAAAAGAAATTAAGAGGTCTCATGCTTTTAGCACTGACGAGAGGTTGATAAACTGTGAATAATCGGGTTTCAAGAAACAGCTGCAAATTCTACAGAGATGCAGATGGCAGAGGAAATTTTGGTCAAAATTTGTTTATTTGAGGCATAGAATGTCAAGTATGAGTATGCTGTTTTGAGATAAAATTTACTTGTATAATTTTTTTAAAAAGAATTCATTTTCTCTGTTGTACTGGGAAGAGAGAGAATATATATAGAGGGAGATTCTTTTGTCTTCTTTTTTCTTGGCAGCTTGCCTTTGTTGACGAATCTTGAATTTTCAAGAGAAACACAGAACTCATGTCTCAGCCATTTAATAAATAAGTAAAACTATCAGAAAGATTAGTAGACAGATCTATTTGTTGAGCAAATAGTGAATTGGTGATTAAATGCATAATGAGTACTGCTGTTGATCAATTTAATGATGAGTACCGTTTTACACACTCTACTTTCATTGGAAAGTCCTATTAAGCTAAAAGATTTACTACTTTAATTTCTTATTTAAAAAATGGATTTTTTTTTTGCCTAACTATATAAAAGCAGGTCCATTTGAAAGTCTATTTTGTCAGAACCTTATATTACTAGTATTTTTCTAATTAATATTATTATGTAATCAGACAAAGACAGAAGGCTCGCTTGTTTTATGATATTTGACAGTCAATATTTGGCTTCTAGTGCTATCCTCCAAAAGAAGAGAATGGGACACCAAGAAATGGGGTAGGATATCTTATGTTATTTTGTATCTATTCCATTTTTTAAATTTTATTATTATCTTGTTATATTTTAAATTATTTTTGTAGAAAAAATTATATCTTAATTTTTCAGCCTCATTAGTTTATTTTACTTTCGATTGAAAAGTATTTTCTTTATTTATAATGATCAATTTCAAAACCATACGAGCAGATAAACTATCTCTCTCTAATTGAGTAAATTCATCATTGAATACTTGAAACGATCTGCTTCTCCACTGAGCTAGACTTGCATAGATACAGTAGCTCTAAAACCTGCAAAGAAATATTGCTGGACGGAAAACGGGAAAAGGTAGATAATCTGACCTCAAATGGAAAAAGAAGAGAGAGAGAAATTGGAGGAATGTGTTTCATTGTTAGGTTTATGAGTGCAGAGGCAAAGGCATGTGTATTTCTGTGAAGCAGTTGGAAGTCAGAGATGAGTGGGTCTGTGTCAGTCTGAGACTCAGAGTGAGGTTGTTGCAACATGTTATGCAGCTTTGAATGATACTCAGTGAACAGTGTGACCAACCTCTTAATTTCAAGTCTCATCATCTCAATGCTCTTTTTCCCCCCAGTGTTTGTTCATTCTTAATTCTGCTTCTGTATTGGAACTCTGAATCAAGCCACACACCCTCCACATCAGTTCCCATCAATACTTTCTCTAATCTATCATGCTTGCATTACATGTATCAACTTCATGATGACACATATATTGGGATGTTCGAGTGTCCTGCAATTGTCACCCCTCCCCAGCCTGTTAAAAAGATGACTGCTTTTATATGGGCCAATAATTAATCCACATCATAACTTTGTAAACAAAATGCCTCTCCCAGTTTTTGTTTTTTTTTTAAAAGTGGGATTCAAATTTAGTTTGTCCACTTTGTGATTAATTGGTCCATCACTCGACCAAGTAGAATGAGGTTACTGCACATTGTCAGTATCGTCTATTAGCAATTACTGAGAGGGAATATCCATAGATAGATAATGAAATTTGAAATTCGTACACGAACTAAATATAGATTAAAAACACAAAATGAAAATGCATTACAATAAATATGCATAAGAAAGTTTTATCTCATAAAAATAGTAGTTAATCCAACATTAGAGGCCTGAATTACTAACACAAACCGATCATCTGCTCAGCTCTCTAAGTACTTTTATTGAACTGGCCTTCTGGCCCTCAATATAAGTTACAACAAATGTTACAAATCAATGAAAAAATCAATCACAAAATTCTTGACATTTTCCTCCCAAGAATTTTATTAGGTATGCAACTTGCAGGACCAAGAAACTGCCATGCTATACAAGATTAACCAATATTTCAGAGTTCAAAGAGGAAAGTATCATCCTTGGTATTATTTCCAGATAGGTCTGTTGGAAACAGATGGGCTAGAAGTGTTTTGAACCTATCTTCCTACCAAAGTCTTTGGAAGCCTGAATTTCAAGGCTCTTGAATAAACTGAAAATCATAAATCATCAAACGAAGTCGGGTTGGCCGGTCGATGTTAAGCAACGATGCCACATTCGACTGTTGGGATCCACCAACCTGGGATGGGATATTACTTCTGGTATGGGAAGGTAAGCATAGTGAGTGTTACAAATGCCTACTGTAATGCCACTAAATCCAGCAAAAGCGCCATGAACCTGCAAAAACCATGAATCGAAAATCAGATATACAGTGATATTCCCATGTGTTCTATGTTTCGATGTTAGAAGATTGGCTGATATTATTTCAATATCCTCCGTTCTTCATTAAGAACTCCCAAACCCCGAAAAATTTCAATGAAATCCATTGTTCCCCATCAAAACATAAGATAGAGGCATGAACTATGAAGTTTGTGCCAGTGGAAAAGCTTTTATATTCAAGCGTACACCAATAAGAGCGCGCGCGCGCCCAGAGAGAGAGAGAGAGAGACTAACAGCATTTTGCCCAAGTACAGTGCATAGAATTCCATCTGATGCGTTAGCCCGACATGCACGGATCATGTACGTTGGATCAATATATTTCACATCAGCGTGAACACCAATCTCCTTGAAATATTTTTTGGTCTGAAATATAGGAATCCTCAGTATAGAATATTTTTTTTTGGGGACATCTATAGTAAACAATGGCATCTATCCATTCCGACTAAACAGCACAAACCTCCTGTTGAATGCGTACACCAATGTCTCCAAGGACAGCATTTCCCGATGCATCAGTTGCATTAGTCTTTTGAAGCAAATCCTACATCAAGAATAAATCTTAGGAAGTTTAAATTTCTACCTCTAGTTTAATAATTAATAAATAAAATTTCAGCATGAGTTAAAAATAGTATTTTTTATGTATTGGTTTTCGTTTAGCTCGATGTAGATTAAAAAAAAAAAAATCACCTGCCCAGCTCCCTCTGCCACACAGAGTACAGCTGATCCTTTTGTTTGTAAGAGGTATTTGAGATGATTTAAGACTCCATGCGGTCCATGTAACTTGAACGGAACCTAGAATCACACCGAGCAACTTGTTGTGGACTGTTGTAATGAAAAAGAAAACGGAAAACCAACCAATTATTACTCTTATTATTGTTAAATACCTCAGGAATCAGGCATATGTCAATCTGTCCACTAGCTAGAGATGCATGCATCGCTATAAATCCACTGCTACGGCCCATCAATTTCACAATCCCAATTCCATGATATGCGCTATGTGCCTGATTGAGATGAGGCAAGAGATGAAAATAGTTTAACATTCACCAACTACAGACCATTAGTGGATAGACTCAGAATGATAAAATTTACCTCAATGTATGCAGAATTTATTGCTCTTTGTGCTTCCTCAACAGCAGTATCAAAGCCAAAAGTTTTGTCCATCAATAAAATATCATTGTCTATGGTTTTAGGCACTCCAACTACTGCTACCTTAAGCCGCCTTTTCCGGCACTGAAAGAACATAGATTGTGCGATTCATCATTACAGGTAAGAACAGTGCATGACCACAGTTTTGCAGGGCAAACTAAGAACATTATTTAAAATTTACATGGAGACCTTCAAAACCGCTCATCAATGAACAGGCAAGAACAGTGCATGACCACAATTTTGCAGGGCAAACTAAGAACATTATTTAAAATTTACATGGAGACCTTCAAAATCACTCATCACTGAACATTTTTGCAGACACTATTATGGTATAGTTCAATTTTTCAGAGTTTTTAAAATGACAAGAGCGAGTCAAAATAAAATGGAAATTCAACATTTCCATGAATATCTAACACAGTATGTTTCCAAGATATAGCCACCTCAGAAAGTTCACTATGGCAAAAAATTGTCCATATAAAATGCAATTGGTAAATACAAGGTTGAAGGATTAATAACCTCATTGTGAATTGCATTGGCACCAGCATGTGTACCATTTCCACCCAACACAAAAAGCATGTTGATCCCTCCTTCCTGAGATCAATAATACAAAATCAGATAACATGGTCCAGAGAAAATAAGCCATGAAGTTTAATTTATTGATAGAATGGATCAGTCAACGACCTCCAAGCTATCCACTATTTCATTGACACTTGGTCCTCCTCGTGAAACTCCTAACAAACTTCCACCAGAAAGATGAATATTCTGAACCACCTTCCTTGACAACTGAGAATAACAGAAAAAAATAATGAAAAGGAACTTGTATTTTCCTTGGTGTCACAACTGAGGCTCGGGTTCATGTAAAATGATTATTGAACCAACATCAGCAAGACAATAGCATGAATTTACCGAAACTTCTGTCAATTCTTGGTCAGAAAATCCACGATAACCAAAAGGAATCCCCACAATTTTTCTCACACCATATATTTCTAGTGTGATTACAATCTGCAGCACATTCAATATAGAAGAGAACAATAAGAAACTTCAACAGACCATGATAATGAAAACAAGATTACCACAGAATAGTGGGAAAATAGCATTTATAGGAATTGCAAAACAGCTATACATGGTCAAAGAATAGATTTTAGGTGATAATTCATTAGATTAGGCACTAATCACTTTGCTAACCTGTCTGATGACATCATTAAGACCAGGGCAGAGCCCTCCACATGTTACAATTGCAGCCTTGACATGTTCTGGTTGGAAGTAAATTTTTTCACGAGGCCCGGCTCGATGAACCCTAAAACGCCATCAGAACATTTTAACAATAGTGCTAATCTAAAAAAATGTTAAAACAGAGCGATAATTAATAGTAACCATTGATTGTATGAGAATCCACCAGTATCTCTTTCTATTCCGACTGAGAAAAGAAGCGATTCAATCAATAAGATATTTAAATTATACATTCCCACACATCTGCTAATGTGCTAAGACCCTAATTTGATTGTTAATCCTGAAAGTGTTCAAAACAAAACCACTTGCAGAACATGTTGATAACAGGAAATATTGCTAAATGCATGTTTGATTGAACACAGATATCCTTGCATTAATAATAATGCCAAAATTCAGAAATCTGAGGAATGATGTACATTACTAGGCAACACTTGTGAAAAAAATGGCAGGTTAAATTACGACTCATATATGCATAGGCAATGGGAATTGACATGCATTACCTACAGAATAAATCATCAAAATATTTTGCTTTGGTAACTTCCTATGAAAGGTAAAAATGACTTCTCAATGACCTAAAATTCCTCTTGATTTTAGTGTGAGATATGAAATTGGTAAAGCAAATATTATACCATTGTTCTACCCAAGTACAGCCAGGATCAATGCACACAGCACCAGCCGATGTAGGTGACGAATAGTGTATTGTCTGAACGATCAAAGCAAAAGGAAAATCAAACCTCCATCTTTTACCCAGTTGTAGCATCTCAATAAAGTTCATAGATATCAGCAACTGACATAGCGAAGCAAGGAAATGCCAACACAACAATACTTGTCTCTAAATGAATGAATATGAAGTTTCTCACAAAGGTCGACAGGTTTTCAAAGAACAGGAGAGTGAAGTAACACATGTCCCAACAAAGAGAAGGACTATGACTTAGAGTGAAATTCAAACAAAATGAATGAAGAAATTTAAGAAGTTGAACAATTAAAAAAGAAGACAACCCAAAACACAAGAGACATCAGCAGACAACAACAAAACAGTATAACAGCCAGTCAACTGCCTCTACCCAACGGTCTGATTATCAAACAACATCAAAGATGAACAAAAATATACCTTAAGAAGCACTCTGTCATTGTTATTAATGTATCCATGCCACTCTTCATCAGAAGGATAATTACCAGGAAAATCTCCAGTTATGGGAGTTCTGTGACATAAAACGAGAAATTCAGACCACAGATTCCACAATGCATGCCGATTAAGCCTCCCTCAGAGACAGGAAAAAGTACAAGACCAGGGCGGCAAGCAATTAACCTCATCTTGAGACAAAACGTTGAGGGGATAGGAAGATCATCTGGGAAGACATCAGTAATATGAGGAAGTCTGAAACGGGCCTCGAAGTCCTTCTGGAACTTGGCTTTCCAATCAGGATCACTGAAATCAATGGCCGAGCCAGAGATAGTACTCGAGCTCTGACTCTTGAGCTCTGAAGAGACACGAACCTTCCTGGGTACTCCAGCGATCTTCAATGTGGGGACTCGACCATTGGAGTGGGGGAAGAGCAAGCCTCCATGAAAGCGGCTGGAAGTTAGGTGGGGAAGAGTGAGTTTAGGGGTGATCACGTGCGAGATAGTATCCATCAAAAGGAAAGAGATTTCAGTGGATGGAGATCTCAGAGGGGTGATTCAGAGCTGAAGAGAAGAAGGGATGCAAAAATTGAACGAAGGAATGAGAGGGATCGGAGAAAACGAGGGAAAGACACAAGCAGGGTGTGTTGGGAAGTGGGTCTGACTTATGAAACCGAGGATCCTTTATTTGAATGGATGGCAACTCCGATATTAGGTAATACAATTCTGCGTAGGTGTGTGTGTGAATTGGCGCTGGCATGAACATTTTTCTGCTGAATGTTTATTAATGGTAAGTCTGAAATCTAAAAGCGCCGGCACCTAATTTTAACGAGGAAACACAGTTTGACGCGAAGTTGTTATTGCTGTCACAAACTGGCAAATTGAACAAGATACTCTAATAAAATTATAAAATGACGGAAAACATAGTTTGGAGTTTTTTTATCAAATGCCTTTTTTAGTGTTTCATTAGAATCAGGAAACTTTTTTAACCTACGGCATTAGATATGGCAAGAGCTTAGTGCAGGAAAAAAATTAAGAAACTTTTGTAGCAAGGGAAGTGAAGGAAAAAGAAACAAAGGGGACTTTTAGACATGCCAATTTTGTTTATATTAAATTTTTACTTTAGAGTTTCTTTCTTGTGACAATTTCTTTGGGGTGAACTTTCTTGTGACATTTTAATGTCAAAGGAAAACGTACGAACCAGGTTTTTGTTTCTATTTTTATTATGTTTATATGATGAAGAAAAGGCAACGGCAAAATATAATTTTTTTTTTAGTATTACTATGAACAATAATATGGAATGATTTTAAATATCACTATTTGATATAATAATGATCAATTAGGAGTTTAGATATTTAAATGACTTAAGATGCAAAATACTTGAAAGATAACTCTCCGATTTTACCGTTTTTATATTTTCAGCTTATAAAATCATTTTGAGTCACTCTTAAACTTGTGCTGGCAGAAAATTCGAATAAACTCATCAATCCGCTCATCAAGTTCGCTGTTTTTACGTTTTTACCTTACAAAATTATATTAATTTTATCTTAAACTAGTACTTAATTTTTAAATTAAATTAAGATTAGTTACTTTATTTTAAATTAAATTAAGATTAGTTACTTTATATATGAATTTCAAAAAAAAATTCTTGGTTGAGTACGCTGAATTATGAATATTAATGTATTTAATTTCAATCATTTAGATTTAAAATATATTTAAATAAAAAAATTAATTTTTTATACTTTAATTTTTAATTATATACTTTAATAGATATCTATTAACAAAAGTAAGTACGAGTTTATGACTCAGAGAACATCCCATCATAAGTTTGGTTAAACTCATAAATTTGACATCATTGATTAGTTATACCGTAAAAGATAACATTGTTAGGTTACATTAATGATATATGATATTTTTACTCTCATTTTGTATATTTATAAATATTTTTACATCTTAAAAAGGTACATGATGTTAAACCTATTTTAAATAAAAACTTCTTGGTGAAGGGGGTATGGTTAATGGAGTCGAAGTGCGTCTTTCAATTTAATGTGCTAACACAAATAAGAATTGGCTTTTGAGATCTTTGCCACTTTGTCGGGTTCATGCGGTTACCATCTTTATCCAGTCAGAACGACGAAGTTTCGTGATCGTTTCCTCAGCCTGCAGATTTAGACAACATCCACGTCTTCAATACAATACAAGTCGTTAATTAGTTTTGGGGTCAGTTTCCATCATCCAAATTGTACAACCTTCTACATCGTAAAATGTCTGGATTGTCAATTAATATAATTGTGTTCATAAATAATGTCCACCAGTGGATGAGAGGTTATGGATTGTTATAGTTTAGTTGGGATGGTTAAGTGTAACTGATATTCTTAAAGATAGTATCTTACTAATTGACTAAAAAATAAAATCAAGAATTATAATCAAATCTTGTAAGGCTGGCTTACATGGAAATAAGTGTTTTAGTCGGGGATCCAAATCGTGATGTGATTTTCATAATTTTTTAAGAAGGAAAAGTCCAAGACAGAATATTCCCGTATTAGATTCGCATGTCCCTTGTAGAGTGATAGGGCGTTAGGCGTATTATTCAGCGTCAAACCATCACCTTATAATGAAATGAAGTTTTCAAGTTTTAAATAATTAAATCCAATAAAAATGTGTTCCTGAAGTTTCCGTGGCAATCAAATATCACATCAGCAACCCCTTATAAAATAAGATACTATCTCTCTCTCTCTCATGGGAATCGTCAATCGACTATATAAAGATTTTTTTTTTTTTTATTTGGCCACAGTCCAGTATATAGAGATTTAATTTTTTTCTGTTATATGAAATTTAAAATTTTCGTATCGTACGATGAACGAATGTGCAATGATTTAATTTTTTTTTAAACGAAATAAAGGAAAGATAGGATTTGCGCGCGGAAACTGGAGAAGCCTGGAAGGGTTGACCGGGGAGCAGTCATGCTCGTGATTTGACTCTTAAGTCCCTCCTTCAATTACTGAGCTTTTCCCCTTCCTGACCTCAAGTTGACAAACTGGAAAACAAAAGGTGGGGAATGAAGTTAGACCGGGCCTTTAATCCTTGATGAAGGCCCATAGCCTAATACCATGCCCAAAATCCAACAGGGTAGCACTCATGGGGTCATCTGGCCCACTTCTATTCCTCCACGTCTTTGTAACCTCTGAAACTTTTTTTTTTTTTTACCAATAGGGGTTAGGTCTAGTGAATGGGTTATACCATCACAAGGTGGGTTAACCAAGGTTCAAATTCTCATTAACATAAGTGCTCATATTTAGTATCAAATAGTGTATCAAATAATATTGTCTTCAATAGAAAGGTACGTGTGCTTAAAAAATACTCTTTACTCTGCCACTCTTAAAAAATCCTGCAACAGATAGCCTCATTGAATAGATGACATTCATAAGTTTAAAGGAATGTTCCACCTACCAAAGAAGGTTGGGTTTGACTAAAGAGGTCGGTCCCTCACAACATGATAAACCATAATTAAAATTTATGTTAGAGGAGATATCCACATTTTGTATCCAACGGTATTTTAAATAAGATTACCTTAAGTAAGAATATAACAGCCGCTTACAACATATCTCATCTCATCAACCACATAAACCGAATTCACAAATCCCTCTTTTGATCATATTGAATCAGAAGTGATTACACTTTTTATAGGGATAAAAAAGTCATTACAATCTTAGACACAAAAGGAGCGACATTCCTAGAGATATATGGAGACAAAATAGCCAAGGGATAAACCGAAATCTTGTTCACTGATTACACAATCCTAGTTTTCAGCGAAATCTTCAGTAATGCTAAATAGGTGGCATATTTGTTGAAGCTGGATATGAAAATGAAACACACAGTACAGTGATCTGTTTTAATTAATATTGGAGAAGATAATCTTATACACCAGATTACTGTCGACCTACGAAGGAACAGAGTCATAATGTGAGAGAGCACTATTATTGATAAATGAATCAATGAACAGCTAGCAGCACATGTACAATAGGCCAGCGTTCAAATCTTGGAGAGCAGCCCTACAACCACACGCTCGTGTTCTTTCAACTAGTTTGTCTGCCAAATTGGCTCCAGACAATTGGCAAACAGTATTCTTCTTGGCCCATGACACTGATCTCAGAAAGCCCAGCCAGATACGATAGGGAAAAAAAAGTGTATGGGAACAAGGTTTAGACAAGTGAGTGAGTTTTTGTTTGTGGGGCAGAGGAATCCCAAGAGCAACAAATAGTTATTCAAAGGTGAAGTTGATATTGTTTGGATATTGGGAACCAGTAGGGCATAGGGGGGGGGTGTGTGTGTGTGTAGCAGATTATTAAGGTCAATTCCTATGTAACCAGCCAGCTGCCAAACGGCCATTTTCTTGAAACCAAAAGGTGAGATATGTGTTAGACAAAAGCCAAGTTCCTTGGAAACTCTCTCACCCTTTTTCCCCTTCCAGATTCTCAAGTCTGCTCTCTACAATAACCTTATAATCTAAACGAATCTTATTAGGACCCTCCACCCCACCCACTTTTCCCCCCCTGCCTCATTACACAATCATGTGTGTGTGTGTGTGTGCGCGCGCACATGCCCAATTTTCTCTCTCTCAAAAATCACTCTACCCCGTTTCTTTTTGGATAAATATCACTCTACCAGTATTATTGTTATTGTGAGAGTGACAGTTGAGAAGAAGGAGGGTCTATGAGCATATAGTTGGAGGGATAAAGGGAGAATCTAAGGGGTGAATAGTGAATTTGAAATGACGACCCAAAAATTAAAGTGGGGTTTGAAGCATACAAGTCGACAAAAGGAACTAAAAATAAAAGAAAAGTGTCATCGTCAATTGTATCATCGGTCCTCTCTGCTGATTATTAAAGGCAAAGACATGTATATCTAATAAGTGGTGAAACTAAACGATAAAGACAAATCAAAGCTCATGTTGTTCACTTTCTATCTCTCGAACAACAACACTATTCAATTTGAGAAGTTAATATACCTCCAGTTTCTTTTTGTGCCACCTATATAAAGGATTCCTTTCTTCCTCGAAACAGAAAGGTAAAAGCTTTGATTTTGGGGAGGAAAAATGGGCCCTATATATTATATGGATTAGTGGACTACTCAACCTATTTTGGGAAAAAAAATAAAAAATTTGTTTGTGAAAAATATCTTAATTTGATCATCGGTGGTATTCTCCATGTATGAAACCATATAATAATACCGATAGTTTCTTTATATAAAAACATATAAAGTTTTCCCAACAAAAGGTTGATTTAATAATTAATAGGAACTTTTCACTAATTTTTCTGTTTTCTTTTATTTTGACAGATGATAAGTGGAAATGACTCTAAACTTCATTTGCACAGATACATTTCAAATATATGTGATAAATAACACTCTTTTTCAGTTTTCCCCTCGAACTTTCAGATTGAACGATCCTATTCAATCAAAAATTCAGTATCTTCTCTTCTAAAACTCAGAATATGCATTTCTGATATACCTTATAATAAATTGCAGTCACATTTATATCATTGATTGAATTATTTTCATCTCGCTTATTTATATAGTAAAACAAGTCCTATTTATTAAAATAAATAATAAAAAAACTCATGTAATAAAATGCAAAGTACATGATATATATATATATATATATATCTATGTATTTATAAGAAAGTGGACCACAGAACTGTGAAGCATGCACATTACTCCATTGTCCTCAGGCTACTAATCATCAAACATTCCAAGCATGCACATTAAAGCTGACCCCTAAAGTTACCTACTTTCCGAGTTATATATAGTTATATTAATTATAGACGCACACACAAGCATTATTTATACTGTTGAATTTCCCTGGCAAAAAAAATTACACTGTTGAATTCGTTAATTCATGAACCCAAATTCTGAAATGCAGCAATTTGAACCATGTTCTTGCTGACAGCACATAGATTCTGCGGATCCTATGTAAAGATTCTAAGACATTATATTGTACGCATACGCTTCTGTACATATAGAGATTTATGTCATCCCTCAATAAATACATGTACATCCATGTATTCTGATAATTGGACAAGAGGGACGAAAATTTAATGTGAGATCAGGCTTCTTGAGCTATTTTATAACCCACCTTAATTTGGATTTTATCCCCTCTCTCTCTTTCTCTCTCTCTACACACACATATATGGATAACAAAAAATACTAAGGTTTATCCAAATTTATTGTATAAGCAAACAATAAAATGAAATCTGTAAAACAGTCCCTTTAACATCCTATGATGGGACTCTATCAAAGCTGTCGGTCATCAGCTCATTTCTACCTTCTGCTTCAAACAATAATCAACTTGATAGTTTCAAATGCATATATATCCTCGGTCAGTGATCATATTTTAATCGGTAGCCTAACAGTTATTAAGATTAATTAAGGAGTGAGTAATAGAAATTCTTCCTTGAGAAATGTATAGCGTATATATGATAGAGAAGGATCTAATCAAATCAAGACAATAAGGTAGCAAAGAATAATTAAGAATGCATTAGGAATCAAGAATTCAAAAGGACGAAGGCTATACATATGTATGTTTATATAGATACATATATTTCCCAAACTGAATTCAGTTGGTGGGGATGGAAGTAGCAGAAGGAAAGGAAGTGAGAAAGATCCAAAGACAAGTGAAAGATGATGCATGAACGCTTATTAAACGGAAAATGAAACTCATAACACAGTCATGTGACCCACAAAAGTTTCGGCTTCCCACTTCCTAAAACTGATACTATCGACAAATTAACAAAACTAATTCACCTTCCTCCACTTTTAGCTTCGTTAACTTCTCCTGAACAAAACCAAACCCTCGTCTCCTTCCTCATAATATCATACATACATACATATATATATATTCACCCTCCTTACTCTTGAACCACTCATTTTTGTTAATTTAAACTGGTCATCAGATTTAACAACTATTTTGGAAACATTAACACTGTAATCCACTCTGATGATTCCATCTGCAGAGATGTACGTACGCAGATACTTGATATTTAATTCAAACACTAACACACACAACCAAAAGATTAAAGTCAAATCCTTGGTTTTCCCCAATAAGAAATTAGTTGAAGAAGAAGAAGAAGAATGAAACCCTAAGATATAGTAGACTTAACTCTCACACAGTCTGCAACTTCTAACTGGACTCAACATTCATGACTTAGTGGTCAAGATATATATGTAATTGACAGCATTCTAGGGCTTCTTACCCACAGTGTGCTTATTGTTGTGCATCCAAACCTTAAGAACCTGACGCTTCACTCCCACTTCATTGCAGAATTGCTGGACCAACTCGTCATCTTGCTTCTGAATCCGCCATCCCAGCCTCTCTGCGAGTTCCAGCATTTTATCCTTCTGTTCCTGCGTGAACTTCGTCCTGAACCTCTTTTTCGACGACCCTCCTCCTCCGCCGCTTGGGTTCGAAGCGTCGTCGTCCTGCTCGTCTCTCGTGCTCTGCGTCCCGCCACCTCCTCCAGACGTAGACGGCAAAGCCAGGGTCCCCGGCCCTCCCCTGTGCTGACCGGCCACGTGTAAGTACCCCGCCGGCGCTCGATAATATGCTGCCGCCGCGAACTGCGGCGGCTGGTGGTGGTGGTAATGGGGGGTCAACAAAAATGGTTCGGTCTCTTTGCGGTGGAAATTACGGTGGCAGTTACAGGCGGCACATTTGAGAGCGTCGAGTGTGCCTTCGGCTCCGGCCGGCATGAACTCTCCACACCCGTCAAGCGCGTGTCCGCCGAGACCCACCGCGTGGTTCTTCAAGCACTCTCTATACCTCCCCTTGTTGTTACTGTTATAATAATTCCTTGTGGGCTGAGGCAACAACATAGCTTCTCCTGCACCGGCGGGGGTCGGCATTTTCACTCTAGGAGATATCCCCAGAGACTCCATACCCATCTCTTCCTCTTGCTCCTCTTGATCCTCAAAATCCATCACTCCCACAAATTAAAAAAAAAAACCCAACTTTTGCCCTCAAGAGTATGGGATGATGATAATTAAGGATAAGAAGCAATCAGAGAAGAGGGAATGAATTTTGAGTAGGTGCAGAGAGATAACGAAGCAGGGACATGTATTCATATACTTTTTGCCCTTCTCTCTGATATCTGAAGCTCACCAACCTTTTCTCAGAGAAACATCATCGTCCACCGGGTATATCCGGTTACGGGTGAATGACACAGTAATTTTCATTTTCACTGATTGCAGAGTGATGCGTAAAGGTGTAAGTATGAAGAGTCTGTATTTGAATTTTTTTTTTTGTTTTAACCGAAGGGGTGAAAACTTGGAGAGTTGGAGTTAAGGAGTGTACAGTTGTGTCGAGATGTGGGTGGAGCAGCAGGTTGAGCTGGAGACGAATAAGAAAAAGGAGGAAAGAGAAGAGAGAAGAGGAATCAGAAGGAAAGGAAGGAGAAAAAAATATTGCCCACGCGCTGAACCAAACGCCAATGATGGACACTGAAACCCTGAGGCTCATTGTGTGTTAGTATGACTCACGCATTCCCGTACCTGAGATGAAGTGACGTCGGATGGGACTGCGGGTTAAGTGGTGGCGCGTGGCTTCAGTTTTGTTTCCTCATCGGAGGTTAACAGGTGGGGAAGTATGAGAAAATGTGTGAAATCAGAACCCTGCTTGTGGCTGTTCTCAAATTGGGCCTTTTCTCTAATTTGAGAGAAACTTAGGTAGGATGAAATCCTCAACGTCCAGGACTTCTTTGAAAGAATTGCCTCCATGTGGGAGTTGACTAATAATGTTCCGCCCTAATCTAATATCACCAAATATCAAATGTGATATAAAGAGATTTCAACCTAAAAGTTTTTGTTTAGAAGCAATGCTGCATGAAAAAGTTTTTTAAGAGCAATATCACCCCAAATGTTTTAGGTTAAAATAATGTTTAAGAATTGAAGTGCAACGTTGATATTTTTAATGATAAATGGTAACATTATTCTATTTTAAAATTTTTAAGACAGTATTATTGTAAAGAAACTTATAGAATAATATTGATCTTAAGAAAAAAAATTTGGAGTTTGCACCTTAACTCAAAAGATTACTGCTACAATATAAATAAATTTATCATTCTTTCATTTTCAATGCTTGCAGTTATCAACCTGCGCCTGCGTTGATACTAGTGAAAAATGATGTTAAGTACAAGATCTCAAATTTAAACATGCATGAATGTTAAAAAGTGTGTTTAGAGAGGTTGCAAAAGCATAACAATATACGTTGGTATTAAACAAAAATTATTTGATCTAAATGTGTGTGTGTCTGATGGTCAAAAGGACAGGGCAAGATGGAGTGTGGGAGATGTGAGAACCTGAGAGGGTGTCATGGAAGGCAGTAACAGCGGAGGTTGTCGTTTGTTATGGTTGCCCATCAACCAAGCCATGTCTCCAATCACAGTTACGCGTCAAATTAGGGATCTATCCAAATCCAAATCTCCTTCCTTCCTAATCAACTGCCGTCTCCATATGCTTTCAAAAGTCCACTCTTTTGATTAAAGTGCCAAAATTTCACTGCCTAAATAAAATTACATGCCTGTT
Organism: Vachellia collinsii; assembly: GCA_006871305.1. NCBI lineage: Eukaryota > Viridiplantae > Streptophyta > Magnoliopsida > Fabales > Fabaceae > Vachellia > Vachellia collinsii. The sequence continues at coordinate 8,552 of QFDD01001826.1, read as the reverse complement.
CAGACTCACCACCTCTCACTTATAGATAAACTATCATGCACCTGTAGCCCACATTCACATACTTTTAGAGCCCACTTCTATGATAATTCTCATCAATTTAAACATTGATTCTTCAAATCAATTCTTACGATTGCATCAAAATCCATCACATTAATTAGGCAACGCTAGCTGCAAAATCAATCATCTCTTTTTTATAATATTAATATAATAGAAGCTATGTTAGTGTTCCCATTATAAGTTTGACATAAGCCTAAGTTTGCATACTTATTCGCTTATTTTTTTTGTAGGAAAAAAATGATCACAATTGACAATAGAATTTTTAATCAATCCTCTATATGGTATTACTAATTAAGAGGATGGTTCAAAAAAAAAAAAGTTTTCATGCCAGATGAATCTAATTAAGAGCCTGCAGTAGTCATCAAGTCACAATAAACATTGATTTTTATGCATTATTTCTCATTCTAACAATTCTTGTAAGCTTTTTTTTAAAAAAAAAAAATTTCTCAAATCACCGGTCCGAGTTGGTGAACCTTGATTTTTTATCAATGAAAAATACGTTGGATCATCTACCTTAATTTTCTAAACCAGAAATTATCCGTGAGTTACCATGCCTAGAGGATTTTGCTCCTTCTGTCCAATTTTAGCTAATTATCTAGACGCAGTCTTTTGACAATGCATTGCAAATTTTATCACGTACAAATCAGTCAACCACCTTTATTTTATAAGGGGGAAAACTAACAATAATTGGAAAGTTAGACGGAGCTTTGGATGAACATGTACGTGAAACTTTTGGGCGCAGATAGTGGAACCAACAATTTACCTTATATTAATTCTCATGTTTAATGAAGACCACAACCTTGTTTTGTTCTTCAAAGTGAAGTTTTTTCTCCCTCTTACTCTTTTGTCATTAAATACGACAAGCATGTGACACTGATAAGGATGTTCCACGTTTAATCCCCGTGACACTTAATTTTCCTAAACATCTTTATATTTTGTTCATCCTCATCTTCATTTCTTGTTTTCAAAATCATGAGCGAGCACTGACAGCTACTCGTCATCTAATCAGTTTATGCAGTTTTTGACTATGATCGCCGATAGCAAGGGAAAAAGAGAAAGAAACTTTTTTTTTCAATAACTAAATTTTTGAATGAGTTGAATTCAAAGAATTATTAAAGTCAAATTATACCTTTAAACTCAGAAAGTGTTTACAGGGTATTAACTAATTGTCCACTAATAAATATCCTTACATCAATAATAGAATGTCAACCCTCACAACTTTGTAAGTTACACGTCAACTCTTCATCAATTTGGCTAATTTTTGCTGTTAGTAAAACCATAATATTCTTTTGCTTTCCTCATACATTCAATATTGCCGGGGCTAATTGGGGTCTGACACAAGGAAAATGACTAGTTCCGACAAATCAAGATTTAAACTTAGATATTCAATACCTTGATAGTGTCTCAAACCTGAAGAATAAGTGCGCTTTAGCAATCTTGGAGGGAGAGGGCGACTGATGAAACCATGGCTCTCAAGTTCTCCCTTTTTCCCTCTTATATATATATATATATATCTCACACACACACAAACATTAATAAACCTAATTGAACAAAAGAACCATTCTTGATTCCACTCACAGCAAGCAGACACACAAAAACATGAATTAAGATTAAGGTTTCTGAGTGAAGCCAGGTACGTACGTGGAGGATCGCTTATTTATATCTAAACTTGAAGACTCAACCTGATCATTGTACGCTTAGACAAATAAACAAGAATCAAAATCCTCTCCTTTGACACTTTTGAGAGAGAGAGTGGGGGGGGGATATAATGCGAATATATCCAATCCAATCCCCTTTACCTCTCCTTTATAAAAGAGAATCCAAATCCAAGGTTACACAATAGACAGATATAATCTTAATTGTTGCGTGTATGTACTCGCAAATAAGGGATCGATAAAGCCAAGAAAATTTCTCGAAGCAAGGAGCAAGCCACCAAAAAAAAAATAAAGAGACACGAACGGAACAGAAGGAGGAAGGTATATACAACGGGACGGAAGATATACAGAAAAAGCGAAGTCCGTTGAGATTCGAGTGTGTAGATATCTGAGAGAGGGAATTGCGGGGAAAAGGGAAGTGGATGGTGACAAGACGAGAATGGAGCGGGACGACTACTCTCATTTCCATTCCCATAATAATATCTTTGCTCTCTCTCTCTCTCTCTCTTTTCTCTGAGGGGTGGCCCCCACATTCACCAGCTTGCTTCTCGCGCCACACCATTTTCACAGAGAGATGATCACACACCAAAACCCGCCTACTATATTCCACAAAAAACGACCATCTCCTTTGTTTGTTTTCTCTTGTTTCTTTGTTCATGTTCAGATATATGCCTCATTTGCGTATATGTATGTATGTGTATATGTATGTGTGCCTCCTAGCTTGGCCAGCTTCTGCAGAATATATCATCACATCAGATTCTACTGCTTTCTGATGAGCTGCTTATTTTACGTACTCAAGCACATGTCATGCGCATGCATACGTGTTCCTCTTCCTCTCTCTCTCTCTCAATCTTTTTCACTAAGTTGGGTTTGGTTTCTGCATATGGACGCACAAAAGAAAGAACCCTGCATAAGTTACAACAGTGAGTGAGATGGATGGGTCTCATGATTTAAAAATAACTTAAGGACCACAGCTACTGCTTTGGTTGACGTTAGGGCTCAGATCAGGATCTATTCATCATTACTTTTGTGGATAGTTTTTTTGCTCTTTCTCGTTATATATATGTGTGTGTAGGTGTTAGAAGTTTTAAACATGTCGGATATGACCATTTTCTCATTCTAGCTCATGACTGTTTTACAAAGGGACTACTCTGCAAAAAAAAAAAAACAAAGAAAGAAAGAAAACGAAAGCTTGGAAAATAACCTTTCGAGCATTACGGCCAAGCATATATAGAGTGAAAGTGATGGTGGAAAAGACAATACCATACTGTGACAATGAGCCATATATGTGCAAACGTTGTTGTTGGCACGTGGGATGAAGGCTGAAAAGGAAGAAAGGTAAAAAAAAAAAAAAACAAAGAAATGGTTGTGGATATATAATATCTAGGTACTACCTACCATATATAGTGCTTAGATTATATATCATCATTCACATTACAAGGAAACTCATCACTCTTATGTTTCGTATAAAATCCATAATTAGTCGGATGTTTATGAACTGCCAATAGTGCGATTTCCTTTAAGATGAATTTTTATACATTATATATATATTGATGTTATGAACAGGGCTCTGTGTGTGTGGGGGGATGGATTTGTATGTAGAGAGAGAGAGGGCTATATATTTATGGACGCCTACAGAAAACAATTTGGTACCATATTTGGGGCGACAGGGTTAAATGATGTGCTCCACCACTATCCAAATTTGCATGAAAATAGAAGAGATATTTCTTTAGGTTACTATTCACCAGTTCTTGAGTGCGATTCAAAAGCGAACCTTACCCATCTCCCAACGCTTCATCATCATCAACGTCAACATCTTGAATTTATAAAAATTTATGACAATTGCATCATCGTGTCCCTATGACTCGATTAATACTAGTATGAAATTAAAATTAAATTTGGATATAATTCCCTCTTCTCCCTGTCATACAGCACTTTCAATAAATTCACACTCGGGCACATGACAGTTAACTTGTTGGATCTGTCTTGAATTAATAAAATGTTTCAACTTTACCCTTATTAACTAGGATTTGAAGGAGAGTTATTTAAACATTAATTATAGGGTTAAAATTGACAAATGCTACTTTACACCTATTTATATCAGAGAAAAGACGAATTTTTTTATTTTATTTATAAATTATATCATTAAAATTGTCATATGAATGCACAATTTTAACATTCATTTATAAGTATGTTGACTTTATTCTCACATGGTATAGTATATATATTAAATTGGTATAAATAATAATGTCATAAAGTAGTTGAATTTTAAAACAAATTTAATGAAATTTAAGGCGTTTGTTAATATACATTAAACATGCTGAAAGTGATTTATAAATAAAAGTATGAAACTTACATTAAAGATTCTCTAAGTGATTTACTTATCTGATCATATTTGTAAGTAGGGAGATAATGTTTTATTTGATTTTATTTATAAGTTACCTCATTATTTTTTTCTTGTGAGTATATAATTTTACACTTCATTTATTATGTGCTAACTTTACTCTCATATATTATAGTGAATATTAAATCAGGATAAAGTGGACATTGTGTTGAATTTTAAGACAACATTAATGATGTTTAAGGTTTTTATTGATTTGTGTAAAATATATTAGAAGTGATTTATAAATATAATCAAATGAGTATATTAAGAAAAGAAAATTGATACAAAGTTAAAAGGAAGAGATTGAAGGGGGAATTACTTTGTGGTTCTACAAAAAATACTTGATTATTAGAAAGTCTTAATAACAAGTGAGGAATACAAACCTGTTATCATTTATTGGTTAAAACTTGTCATTATTGAACTTGCAGGTAATTAAATCCTTCTCTGAAATCTTGTAGTGATTCCCTCCGTTAAGAATTAAAAAAGTCTAAACAGAAAGCGTCCAATAGTGAAAGCAACGATTGGTAAGAGGACACTATTACAGCTAGTGACTAGTTACAGGGGATTAGCAGTTATGTGGACTGTAACTTTGACGCAGTGTTCTTTAATGAGTGCTCTAGTTGATAGATTTGGAATGGAAGAGTTACACAAACGTGTGCTTTAATAAAAACCTATTAAAGATGGCATTTCTCTTCATGATAAGCCTCATAAACCCTAGTACTGGGGTAATAATACAAAATAATAGTGTTCATCGCTACTTATGAATTGGGTTATATGTGTTGCGGAAGCCAAACTTATAAAGCATAACCGATTATACTAAAAAATTATAAATCTATAAAATAAATTTTTAGAAGTAATTTAATAATATAATAAGCTACAACTATTATATCTAATAACAGCTAATAAATAATAGGCAAGACAACAATAAAAGGAATACTCAAATATCTACAATTATTATTACTTAAATAGTTGCATAAGTAATAATACAAGAAAAGATATTTGTAGCATAAATCCTTATAGTGTTGAAGGATTGGCTATTGGAAGATAATTTTAAAGGGGAGGGGTAGCAACATATTTATATACAAAGCTCACCCCCTTCTACCAAGATCCCACCGATGTGGGACTATTTTTGCCACCCATGTCAACAATATGACCCCTACTATATACGTGCGGTCTTCACAAATACACAACCGTTGACTATATAATGTGCAAATCTTTTTTTGAATTACTATAATTAAAGGATTAATTGCTCCCTAAAAAATATATAGTATCTTTTAGATATCTTTTTTTTCAATATATGTAATGTTTTCTGGTTCTATATATTAATTATTCTCTTGTCTCGTAATTTATCTCTACGTTTAACCTATCTGTATGACTAGATCAAGGTAGGGATGATGATTGACAGAAGTTATTAGCACCCGGAGATGTTGAAGTTAGTATTCTTTAAGAAAAAGAAAAGGTTGGCTAGAGGTTTATAAGGAGATATATATATATATATATATATATATAGGCCACAAAATAAATATCCACACAAACAACAAGGATTCTAAAGATTCAAAACTGCCGGCCCTAATTACTGAATTAAAATATATATGGCCAGGGCCCAGAAATGATTGCATCCGTTGGATACGAATTTAAGGCTATAGAAGAGAAGAATACAGGGAATAATATGATGTGCCCTACAAAGTTTAAGGACTTGAAGGTTGGTAAAAAGGACCGACATGCCCATAATACGAAGTTGGTTGGATTGAGGATATAAAAAGTAAACTACATACTCATTCGATACACACACATCAACAGAAGAAGGAACAGTGGAATTGCATACTTGTGGTGTCTCACTTAAACAACCACAATAATAACAATAACTGACAACAACAGAAAGAAACTGGTTTGAAATGGTTTATTACTGTTGTATTGTGTACGATGCAATTCTAATCTTACTGTTCCACGTAGAGTCAGATAGTGGACGACGAAATGTTTACTGTTGGGTCGTAAGCATGCTCCTATGACCCATCATTCCATCATCTAAATCGAAACAACAAAGTAACGGAAGAGGAAATTTTGCTGTCTGATACACATAAAGAAGTAATAAGCTAAAAGTACATCACTGGTTTGATAGGTAGCTTTTTTGTTTTTCCCTTTGATGAGCAAACGAATTGTTAGGTAGCTAATCTGTATCATTTTAAGAGCTTTAATTTCCATGGCGGACAGATCATGAGCTTCCATAACTATATCATCATTTCAGTTTTGGTTTCAGTTCAAGCAGTTGTAGAGTGCAGAATAAGATGAAGTCCCACTTCGGTTAATAAGTGAAAGATATTAGAATATATTAACTCTCACGTCAGATGAATTAAGGATATGTAGCTTTGAGATGAGTCATAACAAATTGGTTCCAAGTTATATAAATATACCTACAGGTAATCTGAGCTTGTTTCGTGTATATGTTAAGTTGGATCAAACTTAATTAAGAATTAGTTAACTTGGTCTACGTACGTTTGAATCTCTGTTGAGGAATAAATGCTGTCAGATTTTAGTCACTAATTTCTCTCACACAATTGTCCCACTCAGAAGAATATAATTTATCATTATGTCATAAAACCATATCCATATAACTTAATCTCACACGTTAACCTTTGTCTTCCATCTCAGAGGCCATCGAGAAGGTCATAATTAGGTTGGCATAGTGGTTACTGTGTCAAGGCATTAAACTCTAGCCTAGGGTTTGATTTAATTTCCTACACTTTCGCTTTAAGACACTGGAATAAAGACTTTACAAGTTTGAAATCATTCATCACTAGACCCACTTGGAAATTGTGGGTTTCCTTGACTTAATAATCACTGCCCACTTGATTGTTTCCGAAGAATTAGAGATCCTTTTTGACATTTGTGATCCTAATAATACTATCATTAATGGTTAATGGTGCTAATGCTAAAGCCACTTCCAAGAGCACTTTTACCGTCCTTGGTTTAAAGGGAGATTATTCTTCCGTCATATTTGGATTATGGTAAATATCAGTCCTTGAAAATTGATTACTCTCTGCATTTGGCTGACACTTGAAAAGTGTCTTTACGTTAATTTTTATCTTGAGACGCGAAAGGTACTTTGCATATGTAATTTCTAATATTTGTAGCTGCTGATATTAAGCATGATTATTTTAGGTTGTAACCATGATATCAATTGGTTTTAGTTTAGAGCTAGTGATGATCAGCTATCGGTACTCATCACTTTGCTTAGCACCTACACTAGTTCTGCTGTGCATATTTGACTTAAAACCCAAATCACAAGAATTTAAGCAAAGAACTTCCCAACACTGCAACAAATTAAAAAAAAAAAAACTATATCACGATGCAAGATCAAAGGGTTCAAAAAAAAAAAACACCGGATAAAAGTTATAGGAGGAAGCGATTGCAAGGAAACAAAAAGAACATTAATTTTTTTTCTATTCTACATATATGCAGCTAGCCTCGATTGTTGTATATACAGTTAATTCATACAAACAAAAATGCCAAACTTTTTCAAGGAGCGGGATAATTTTATGATCAACGGCCCCAAGACTAGAAATATAATTAAACTCTTGTGTTTACAAGATAGACAACACAGGCACAGATATAAACATACACACACATATACACGCGGAGTTGAAAGTGAGGCCTGGATTGAGAGAGCTATATGCTAGCGGTGAGCAGGAAGTGAGTCATTGGCTTGAAAGACTTGTGAGGCATTCAACAGCAGCATCATAGTTAAAGAAGCCCATGAACCAAAATTCCTGGTTGTCGGCAGAGACTAGCTGTATGTACTTTTCAGCTGGATTGTAGCTGTTTGATGAAGGAAACACTCCTTTAAGCTCATGTAATGGTATGACCACCTACATCACCCATTACATTACAAGTCAGCGAATAATATATACATATATATATCCATTAGATCAAGCTGTTTGGAGCGTAAAAGGGGTAGAGGAAAACCAAGAGGAATCTCAATAATGTTATTAAATGAAACCTTTTAGTTAACAATCTATGCAACAATTTTGGTTTTTGATTGAATTCAATGGCATCGTGTGATTCATATAGCTGATCCCATCTAGTTGACTAATCCAATTGAACAAGAGAGCTAATTATAACATTGTTGAGTGGACTAAGAGTGCATAGTTCTTCGTGCCCCATGAGAAGATAAATCATAAGAGATGCTGCTTTTGAAGCATCTCATGTAGAAACGGAGAAAACTCTCAGTAGTTGGTCACTCTGATCTGACAAACCAATTACAAGTACCAGAAAACATGTCTTCTCAATAAGTCTAAGCAAAACAAAGCCTCCCCTTCAGTACCCCGAAGGAAAAGCAGATATCAGTTAGTCATCGTATTTATGCCTTACTATCTTAAATGATTGGAATATCAACATTTATTAATTCAATTTCTCTCTGCTCAACGCATTGTCCCCCCCCCCCCAAAAAAAAAAAAAAA
>QFDD01001825.1:0-29307 GCA_006871305.1 Vachellia collinsii | reverse complement strand
CCACTGTCATGTAAACCTTTATCACAGATTTGTGATTTTGTGATTGGATTATGTATTTGGATTGGTTAATGTGTGTGCTTGGATTCTGTGGTTGTTGATTTACAGTCATTGGAGCATTTGCATCACTCATTCATTTACACTCTAAGTGGTTTTGAACAATGTTTTAAGAGGTGGTAATTAACTTGGGTGCAAGTGAGTTTTCATTAATTAAAGCATTGGACCTAAGTGGTTGCTTGGGGTTTTTATCTAGACTTAGAGAGTTATAAACTTCCATATCATTTTGAGAGCAATGAAAGCTAAGTTTCTGTAATCAAGGGTCTATCTCAACATACATTCACTTTGATTCAACCATTCATCGTTAAAGCAAAATACCAAAAAGATTTACTTCTTGCATTGTTTTGTCATTGCACCATTGTTTCCATAAACCAAAACCCCCTTTTCATACCCAAGTTCAGCATGGTTTTCATAACCAATTTAGACTAGGATAGCCAATAAACCGCTCCTCGAGAAGAACGATTGGTTGCCCACTATACTGCATTAATTTGGAGCAATCATTTTGTATCGAACCGGAAGGCGACAAATCCGCGTCCGATCAATTGGGTGTCTCAAAAATTTTACATTCAACTCTTGAATAATCAAGATATCCAAATCTATACAAGTTAATAAATATAGAGAATGAAATTGTATAGACAAAGAATGGAACAACTAGAAATTAATGGAGATGAAAGAAAGATGAGCACACATCAATTTATTCTGGTTCGGTCCTCTCTGACCTACATCTAGTCCTCAGACTCCTTTGAGATTTGCAATTCACTATACCTTCCAAGTTTAACCAGGTACTTGGAAAACCATTATAGCCACATATTCAATATAATACATACACGACCTATTTCAAATTTGTAACCATAGGTACTTGACAACTCTATAAATTTTTCTAGGCATTTATGAAACCTACTCAATTTTGTAAGGTAGGTACTTGAGAACCATTACAATCACTCCCTCTTACCACATGTAAGGTTACACTCTCTATTTCACTCAAGTTTATCCTAAGTTACTCTCAAATAATTAGGATGATTACATTTGGGAAATGCTTCACTCTATGAAGCGAAATATGTTAACATTGAAATTTATGGAGAAGTATAATATCAGAGTCTTATCATTGTTGTGTGATTTCCTCACATCCACACTCTATCCATTATGCTTGGTGACTCCATATATTTCATCATCTTTCTCCATTGGTCGCTCCCTCTTATTTATAGATGTTGTCAAAATATATCTGTTGGAGAGGAGCGCCATAGTTTCCATTGGGCTTTGATTCTTGTGTTATGTCTTTCAAACTTGTAATCTGAGAGCAGGTGTGGATTATGTCAGATGAGCATGTTTAAGGAAACTTTTCAAATAAAGTCGATGCTTTGACATTATGAAACAAGTCAGATAAAGTGTATGCTCAAGTACGTTTGAGAATACTCAAGTGTTGTTTAAAAAATATTTCTGCAAAACTGAAGTTTATGAAGAAGTACTCGAGTGTTGAAAACAAATACTTGAGTTTCATTTAAAAATCATTCTATTAGAAACAATGTCTTGAGTTCAATACTCAAGTGCAAAAATGATTACTCGAGTGTTTATAACACTTTTGATAATACTCGAGTTTTATTGGAAGTGTTAGAGTTGGAAAAGAGTTTTACTTTCAATGGTACTCAGGAACTTATGAAAATATTGCTTAATACTTGAGTGCACTAAATTATACTCGAGTATTGTTTTAAATCCGTTGAAATATAACTAAAGTTTTGGCAATAATACTCGAGTGTGAAAAGAGTATTACTTGCGTTTTGCAAAGTAGTTTGGGTTAATACTCTCAAAGACACTCGAGTTTGTCTAAAAGTGTTGTCAATACTCGAGTACTTAGTATAGTGCTCTAGTTTCGATAGTATTAGCTTTAAGAAAATACTTAGACAAATCTCGATACTCAAGTTCTGCCACATGATACTCAAGTATTACCAATACTTTCATTGATATTCGAGTTTGTGTGGAAGTGTTTGACCCAAAAAAGATGTCATGATCACGATACTCGAGTATTAAAAATGATACTCGAGTTATACTAACACTTTTAGTGATACTCGAGTGTGCCTTGCAAGTATTGAGTTTGGAAAGTTATTGTCACACATGATACTCAAGTTTTGAAGTTCAATACTCGAGTATTGTCAATACTTCCAATGATACTCGAGTGCTGTTGAAAGTGTTGAGTTTTGAAAACTATTTTTACACCACGATACTCGAGCTTTGAAGTTCAGTACTCGAATATTTTCAACACTTCCATTGATACTTGAGTGTTGCTTGAAAGTATTGTGAAAAATCATATTTTGAGCTCGATACTCAAGTATTGAAGCTAGTACTCGAGTATTGCACATGATTTTAACTTCCACCTGTACAAGCTCCAGCTTTCAGCACATAGCTCAACTTGTAATGATTATAACTCTCTCAACTCAACTCCGAATTTTGCGCATAAGATATCCTTGGAAAGTTATTTGAGTCTACTTTCAAATTAAAGAAGAATTAGTCCAAAATATTCTGTATTGCGAAAGTTATGATAACCACAGTAAGCAAAGGTCAGTGATGAAACGTTAAATCTGACCATAAAGTTTAGAAATTCATGTCTCCTTCATATGAAATGATTTGATGTTTTTCTTGATGCATATAAACCTCATTTGGATTCTAGTTGCATATGAAACTGGTTTCACATCAATTGAACTTGTGGTTTAGGAGATATGGTCAAAATATTGAACACATATCGAGTTGAAAATGAAGCTCGATACTGGAGTATTGATCCCAATACTCGAGTATTGGCTCAAAAATCTAAATACTTGAGTCTATACTTGAGTATTACTTCAAGTGTTGCTTCATGAAACTTCAAAAAATCATCATACTTGAGTATTTGATGCAGTACTCGAGTATTATCTTCAAGAATCACTTCTAAGCATCCAAATGAAGCTTATATGAAGGGTAACTCAAAGTGTGATGAACTAACAACTATTTGAAACATTTTAAACTTCAAATTTAGTTATTTAACCACATCATCCTTCAATTTCAAATCTAAAACTTGAATCTTGATGTTCCCATTTTATCCTTACAAGATCTTCCTCCTTCTTCATCATTCTCCACAATTAAACTCAAACAACTTTTCTCCTTTCATTGACTAAACTACATAAGAAAATCACATTCAATATAGTAGTTAGTCAATATACATTATAAAAACTTTTTGCTCTTTTATATTTGACATAATCAAAACTAATCATATATAACAAATAATACTGCTGGCCAATATAATAGTTAATTTAAATTTATCATCGAATATAAAAAACAAATATAAATACATTATATAATTATATATAATAATATAGATTATATATTGAGGGAGTATGTATTAATAATATAAATGAAGAAATAAATAAATAAGCATAGATGTAGCATCATTTTGAGATTTTTAATTCTATTATAGTTATCATTATAAGCATCGTTAGGGTTTCATGCATTTTGTTGTTTTAATTCTATTGTTATTTACATTTATATTTTTTTTTTGCCACCAAAGAAAAGATTATATTAAAAGCAACCGAAATTACATAGTTTGAGGAAACACCAAACCAAATAAACAGCCATACAACAAATACACCACAACAACATACAACAAAACAGAAAGCTAGCAATTAAAAGTTCTTCAAAGAAGCAAGAAATTTCTCTATCAACAAATATCATAAAGGCGTGAGCCTGAGACGAAGCTCAAGGAACCCAACTGAAAGGGTCAGAGCTGTCCAACGAAGCTTTGGCAAACCCCCTGGCTACCAAATGTGCTTTCATGGGAATTCATATGCAATAATGGTTCCTAATCAAATTCCTTGAAAGCAGAAACTCAAGGAGGGCAATCATCATTATAATATCATAAAAGATGCAATCATCATGCCTATAAAAGTGAGAATCACAACACCAACTTGATAAGGAACAAGGTTGCCATATATACTGAACGGGCACATGTCTTGCCAGAGAAAGAACAGTGTAACCAAACACACTGAACAGGCACATGTCAAGCCAAATATGAACAACATATATAAACCCATTGAACAGACGTGGGTTAGTGATTCTCAATTGACCATCCAGAGGCCTTACCCCAAAAACAGTATCCATTAGCTAATAGACAGATACATCAAACCAAGCTAGCCTATATTTAGAAACTGACTCCATAGCTATATTTGAAGAAACCAAAGCAGTGACATCATGGGTAAGTATTCTTGGTTCACAATAGGCTCTGATCAGACAATATGAACAAATGGTCTCACTATAGTAGCAGATGATCCGTGCTATAAACGATTTCAACACATCCACAAGAATAGCTTTAGTCAAAGAGATATATCTAGCCATGAACCGATCCACATTACCCTTCACATAACGCAATCCCGAATAGATTATATGAAAAACTTTGAGAGTCTTGAATAGAACACTTACCTTGGGATCCTTAGCATTCAAATTCTTCTCTGAAATCCACTGCACTTTTTCCTCTGGTCTCCTCACATAACCTGAAAAGCACCCCTCTCCGTTCATCAATCTCTTCGCCCATGCCTTCAATTCAACGATGAGCCTATGTTGCTTCCCTTGAACCTGTGCAGCTCCAATTCCATCACAACCTTTGAATACGACAATGTCTTCACTAACTGCAAGATCCATCGGTGCTATAGCCAGGGGAACTGTAATAGATGTGGCATCGACGGCAGACAAAGAAGCAGACGATGCAGCTAACCCATGAGCATCCGAGTTTTTGGGCCACGAAGCACCGATGATTAAAGCCACTACAATGAGTCTGAAATTCCTCTGAGGCTTGTTATTGAGCTGGCATCTAGAGCAGGAATGGAATCGCAAGATCACAGAAGAGAGGTCATGGAACCTATCAGTTCCATCGGCAGTAGCGTTGGGGTGGGTCATGTATCGTCCTTGGCCGAGCTTCACAGACCTCGCCACCCATGACCTTGGAGGCACTCACTGAAGGTAGCAATCGGAGGACGTTGCCTCAGACCGAGGAACACACGCCCCTAATCGCCCCTCCACTATGACGCCCATTTTGCCCCCTTCAGGGATTCTCCTTGAATCCAAGATCTCCAATGGCCACACCACCAGAATACCATCTAGAATCTTCATATTAAGAGAAAGAGAGACCCTCCAAGGATTGGAGAAAGATAGTGGATCTAGCCAATGCATCGCTCGACGCCGCGAGATATTGCCCCAACAGAGGGGAAAAAACCCTAGCAGAGAGCTAAAAGGTGAATCCAAAGCGTTATTTACATTTATATTAAACTATCTTATTTTATTTACATGACATTTAGTTCTGTTATTTATTTTATCTCTTCATTGTTTTTTTATTATCATTTTGTTTTTTTTATCATTATATTTTCTTATTATCATTTTCCTTCTATCATTATTTACATTTTGTTTAATTATTTTACATTTTGTTATCAACATTTATTATTTGTTCCTTATTTATGTTGTTCGTTCCTTTATTTATTATTTAATAGTAGTTTTGATGCTTTTAATTTATATATATCATTATCTTGTTAAGTTCTATACGTGTATATTTATGTTTCTCTATATGTGATTTGTAAATTCTAATATTTTACATTAATTTTATTATGATTCTAATTGATATTATCTCAACTGTTAATGCTCTTATAAGAATAAGTGTCCTTGAAGGATAATATGCTATGAATGAATATAAAACATGCTTGAAGCGTGAAAGGCCCATAGATCCTAAAGATAGAAATCCTTGAAAGAGAATAGTAGCCAAGAATAAAGATGGTAACGTGGTAAACACCCGAACTGATCTTTTAGTTTATGGAAATAAAAGAAATAAAGCAATAAAAATCTTTAGAGAAAAAACAATAGCAAGAATCTCACCACTCTCCTTCTCAAATAGCCTAAAGAGAATCTCCCAATAAAAATTCCTCTCAGAAATCTCAATGCTTTATTTATGACCCAAAGGGTGCTATTTATAATAGCGATTATAGAGAGAATGAAATCAAATGCTAACATGAATTCAGGGAAACAACATGTAACTAACCAGAATAATATGTAACATGTAACCAATCCATTGTTGAGTGCCAATAAAGAAAAGATTGGCTCTATGGATGGAAGCCATTAATTCAAAATTAATATTGTTGAAAAAATGAAAAGATTTTGGACCTATAGTCTTTACACCTAAATATGTAAAGCCAATTGGATACAAATGAGTATTGGTATGAAAGAGAGATGAAAAAGTCAAAATGATAAAATATATGGCACGTCTTATAGTTTAATGCTGTGCACAAAGACCTGGTATAGGTTGAGAATAAATGCATCCACCAGGAGTGGATATTATTACTTTTTGTTAATTGATTAGCCTAGTAGTAAATGAAAGGCTTGATTTGTACCTCATAGATGTTATGACTGCGCAGTCATATATAGCACACTTGATAGTGACATTTATATAAAAGTCACTGAAGGACTTAAGATGCCACAAGCATCAAATGTAAGTTCTCGAGAACAGTAATAAATTCAGTTAAATAAGTCTTTGTATGGCTTGAAGCAATCAAGATGCATTTTTATGAAAATATGTAATTTTGCTATAATTGTTATCTACATTGATGATATCAATATCATTAAAACACTTAAAGAGTTACAAAAGGCAAATGATTATCTACAGAGAGATTTTTGAAATAAATGTTGTAAAGTGATTTTACCTAGATAAGTCACCTCCATTATGTAGTCCAAATAGATGTGAGATCTCTGTAGGTTGATAAAAACCCTTTTGGACCTCGAGAAATCAAACAAGGAGATGAAGAACTACTTGGTCCTATAGTTCCATACTTAAGTGCTATTACGACACTAATGTATTATGTTAATCCCACACGCTCCAACATATCTTATGTCGTTAATCTATTAGCAAGATATAGTTCTTCAACATCACAAATACAGTAGAATAGAGTGAAACATATTCTTCATTATTTCAGAGGCACTATAGATATGCAATTATTATATGCAGATATATCTAAGCATGAACTGATCGTCTATGCAGATACTGCTTATTATACTTGTCTACATGTGTAGCTATAGCTATATTAAGGGCAATAGAGTAAAGCTTATTTCACCAAAGTTCTTCTTTGCTTATGACCTTCGAAAAAGACTTGAAAGTCTTATCCAGCGAATCCGTTCAAGTGAAAATTTAGCATATTTGTTCACCAAGTCACTTTTTGGTACAACACTTGAAAAGTTCATTCATGACTTCAGACTTCGTAGACTTAGATATTGAGTGATGTGGTCAAGAGGGGGAGTCGATACACACTGTACTGCTTTTCCCTTCTCTAGGTTTTTTCCCACTAGGTTTTCCTATAAAGGTTTTAATGAAACAACATTGAGAAGTGTATCAATAAACTGTGTACTCTTTTTTCTTTTCTTAGATTTTTATCCCATTGAATTTTTCTTAGTTGGAGATTTTTTTAATAAGGCACATGTTTAGTAATTGACATCAAAGGGGGAGTGTTATGAATATTTTATGTGGATGTCTATATTTCCCATTATGTGTCTTTTATTATCTCATGTAATCTGAACTATTAATTCATCCCAATACTATGTATTCATATCTATAAATATAAAGCATTACATATGTATTATGCACACTCTAGAAATAATGAATAAGAGCTTACTCTTTCATGGCCATCTAATGCTCTCTCTCTCATTTTCTTTCTTTTAAATTCATAACAAAATCAATATAGATGTAGATATTAGATAAAGTGCAGATAGTTATGGAGTGATGATAACACAGGAAGTTAGAGAAATATTGGGATATATATATATTCATTTAAAATATTTTAAATAATTGCTATTTTATTTATTTAGCAATTTCCAAGAGGTGGAGGAAATTTAAATTTGGGCCCTATTTTTACAGTTCCAAATTGAAATTTAGATTTTAAATTCAAATTTGGCATTTACTTTCACCTTACCAAATTGAAGTTTAGATTCCAGATTCGGATTTAGCCTTTGCTTTCAATATGCCAAATTGAAATGTAAATTCCAAATTCAGATTTAGCATTTACTTTCATCACAACTAAGCAAGCGGGATTCAAATTTCTTTACCAAATTTGATTTGTTTAGGATAATAATCTTTCTTTACTTTCATCACCTTCCAAACCAGTCACAAGCCACAATCTTTAATGGGTTAAGCGGCAAATTTTCTTTGGAAGTATCCACTGAGTTGCACTGGTTGTCCAGAAGTATTTTAAGGGGCAATGTTGCCCTGAAAGAATAGAAAATTGTGCAATATCACCCTAATCCTAATGAATGCAAACGATCAACTAAAGTTTTATTTAGTCAACTAACGATCAAACTTAACCTTTTTCATGGTCAAGGAAACATTGCACTATTTTCTGCACTTCAGGGCAATATTGCCTATTAAAAAACTTCTGGACATCCATTGCAAGTCCATGGATACTTCCGAGGAAAATGTTCCCTTTAACTCATTTTTAATTTATCATATCACAATCAAAACAAATCAAACTAGCAAAATCATCTTCCATGGCTAAAATCCTAGAAACATAGATTGTAACTGCAACCAATTTTGCAATCAACATCTCCAGGAGAAAAATACGAAGAAAGAAAATCACTTAAAGCTCATCGAAAGTTGAACTTTGAACTATCTCAAGGAAATTCAAATTCAGTTTTCAAATTTAAATTTGTGTAGGTTTTCCTTCTCAATAAATTCGAATTTACCACTTAAATTTGAATTCGAGCATACCTAAAAATCAAAATCCATGGAAGAATGCTAGAACAACTTCTAAAGGTTAAAAAATGGTTCTTTGCACTATATAGAAGTTAAATAAATTTGTGCACTCCATTTAAAACCAAATTTCATATACCCATAAAATCTCATTTAGTTATGCCTTCAAATCAAATTTGTTCACTCCATTTAAATTCTTCCTCATTAATAAATTCAAATTTAAATGATAATTTGAGCATGCCGAAAAATCAAACGTTATCAATAAAATAACTTCCTCTCTCATTATATTCATCAATGGCGTTAGTTTTTACCACACAAATTCAATCCAACGAACTCTAACAAAGTTTGATGCTGAAGATTTCATTTATAAGGTGATCAAATGAGCTTTTTTGGTAGAAAACTCAAGCAAACGTAGGGAACCCTCCATGATTGCTCCTAGCAAGACAACACTTTTATCCATTCCATGACCTTCACACATTCTTCTACCTCTGACTCTACCAAAATGTCCATTGGCACCAGCGAAAGAAGTGCTTGTTATATATAATTAGTTTTGATAATATCAAATATAAAAGAGCAAAAAGTTTGTATAATGCATATTGACTAACTACTATATTTAATGTGAATTTCTTATGTAGTTTGGTCAATGAAAGGAGAGAAGCTGTCTAAGTTTAATTGTGGAAAATGATGAAGAAGGAGGAAGATCTTGTAAGCTAAAATGGGAATATCAAGATTCAAGTTTTTAGATTTGGTATTAAAGGATAATGTGGTTAAATAACTCAATTTGAAAGTTAAAATATTTCAAATAGATGTTATCATCATACATTGAGTTACTCTTCATGTAAGCTTCATTTGAACGCTCATAATTGATTCTTGAAGATAATACTGGAGTACTGCCTCAAACACTCGAGTATGATGAGTTTTGAAGTTTCCTGAAGCAACACTTGAAGCAATACTCGAGTACAAACTTAAGTATTGAGATTTTTGAGCTAATATTCGAGTATTATGATCAATACTCGAGTATCGACCTCCTTTTTTCAACTCTGCTTTACTTTTAGTTTGACATGTGTTTAGTATTTTGACCATATCTCTCAAACCACTAGTCTGATTGATGTGAAACCAGTTTCATATGAAGCTAGATTCAAACTACGATTCATAGACACTAATAAGAATGTCAAATCATTTTCTATGAGGGAGATATAGATGTCTAAATATGGTAGTCAGATTGAACGCTTTATTACTGACCTTTGTTTACTGTGGCTATCATAACTTTCTAAAGACAGCCGATTTTGGAATTATTCTTCTTTCATTCTAAAGTAGACTCAAAATTCTTTCCAAGGATATATTATTTGAAAAGTTTGGAGTTGAATTGAGAGAGTATAACCGTTGCAAGTTGAGCCTTGTGCTAAAATCTGGAACCTGTGCTGATGCAAGTTCATGTCATGATCAATACTCGAGTATCGGCCTCAAAGTGGAGTTTTTACTCAATACTTTCAAACATACTTGAGTATGGAGAAGAGTATTCATCACAATACTCGAGTATCGACCTAAAGAAGTATACTTTCAAGTGCTCTCGAATGTGAATGAAAGTATTAGTATTTAGAACCTTACAACAATCAAGAATCGAAGTAATTTTAGAATACTTTCAAGAGTTCTCAAGTATAAATGGAAGTATTGGCATCAAAAAGACTTACAAGCACTCAAATATGGTTTATAATACTCGAGTATCAATGATATTTTCACAATACTTCTACATGCACTCGAGTATTAATAAAAATATTCATCATTTATTCTTCAATTCTTTTAGTAATACTCCAGCATTGTTGAAAGCATGAACAAACACTCGAGTAATACATTTCACACTCGAATATCACTTCCAGAACTTCAATTTTGATAAAATAAATTTCAAAAAACACTCAAGCACTCTTTTCACACTCAAGTATTATTTCCAAAACTTCAATGATATTGAAATGGATTTGAAACAACACTCAAGTATAGTTTATTGTACTTGAGTATTGAGCAATACTTTCAGAAGTTCTCGAGTACCATTGGAAGTAAAACTCTTTTCAACTCTAACACTTCTAATAAAACTCGAATATTATTAAAAGTGTTATAAACACTCAAATAACCATTTTTACACTCGAGTATTGGACTCAAAATATTAGTTCTGACAGAATGATTTTCAAACAACACTCGAGTATTTGTTTTTAGCACTTGAGTACTTCTCCATAAACTTTAGTTTTGCTGAGATAATTTTCAAACAACACTCGAGCATAAACTTTATCTGGCTATATCTCATACTGTTATGATCTTTCAACTTTATTTGAAATCTTTTCTCTTTTATGCTTAACTGCCTTAAATCTTATCTGTCTTTATAAATGCTTCTCCTTCCTACTTAGCAACAGGGTATAGTCTTCTGATAGCTTCTCTAACATGAGCTCAATGAACAAAATCTCATGCAATGACCATGCTATGTGTCAGAAGCATTTATTATAGAACATGTGAATGATGAAGCTAAGTGTAAAGGAAAGAAAGTTTTATCTAATGGACATTTTCTTCATCGTTCAACAACAAAAGAAAAGCTCCAATGGAAAGAATATGCTCAACGGTAAAATGCCTAATATGAACTATAAATAGAAGAAGCATTTAAGACGAGGATAAGGGAACACAGGGCAGAGAGTGAGCTAGCACATACAACGACAAAATGTTGATTCTCTGAATCGCATATATATATACTTAGATTGCTCTGAAATTATAATCCCTTCATGTATTTCAGTGTTAATATAATCTACTTCATAGAGTGAAGCATTTCCCAAATGTAATCATCCCAAACTTCTAAGAGTAACTTAGGATAGATCTGAATGAAATAAAAATTTTAACCTTACATGTGGTAAAGGGGATAATTGTAAAGGTTCTTAAGTACCTACGTTATAAATTTGAGTGGGTTTTATAAATGCCTGAAAAAATTTATGGGGTTTTTAAGTTTCCACCATTATAAACTTGAAATAGGCTTTGCAAGTGTTTGTATTGAACTTGTGGTTGCAATGGTTTTCCAAGTACCTGGGTTAAACTTAAAATTTATAGTGGATTGAAAATCTCAGAGGGGTCTAAGGACTGAACGTAGGTCAAAGAGGGCCGAATCAAGATAAATTGATATGTGATCATCCTATTTTCATCTTCATTAATTTCTAGTGATTTCATTTTTACTCTATCCAATTTCTTTCTCTATTTTTATTAGCTTATGATTTGGATATTTTGATTAATCTAGATTCAAATAGAAAATTTTTAAAACACTCAATTCACCCTCCTCTTGAGTGACAACTATCTTAACAGTGCCGAGTTGATTAATAACATCATTAATTTCCCTTTCACAACACCTAAATAGGTCTTTTGATTCAATGTCCAGTTGAAGTATCCCGAACCAAGCGTAAGGTTCTTCAAACCATCGAGAAGATTTGAACAACCTAACCAAATGCTTGTATGCTCCACCGCTTTTGGTTGAATGCTATCATTTGCTAAGTTGTGTTTTAGAATGATCAAAATGTCACCAACTGTGATAAGAAACTTGAAACACCAGCTGCAACCGGGAGTCAAGAACCAGTAGCTCACATATTTAGAGGCATAAATGTCCACACCCATTTCCATCATCCATTGGAAATTTGGATGACACCATTTTTTGTGGGAAGCGCAGTTCCCGCCTTTGATGGAATTTGTCACTCCCACTGGAATTTGCTTTGCCGGAATTATTGGTTTGGCGCATGAATTTTTTTTTAATTTTCTGCTTCATCCCACAAAATTCCCTTGACCAACTGAACCCTAATATGTTTTGTCATATTGAGTAGAAAGTACTATTATCATGCAAAATTTTATATATGAGAAGCAATCAGAGCATCGATACTCCAATTCAGGTTATCCTAATTAATAAAATTTTAAAATAGAGATGTTTCACCGATTTTTCAATAAGCTCACCAAAATGAAACTTTGTGGCCGTGGTATTTACAAATTATTTTTATTGATTAAAATTTATTGCAGATAGAATTCTCATATTAGAATTTGAATAAAAAAATCTTTATCCGTTGTATAATATATGATTGTATCTTCTCCACTATACCAATCTTACTTCTATTACTTCTATTGGACTATTCCATATCCCCAAAAACTTTATAGCCTCCTTTAATCTTTTTTAATTTTTTCATTTCCTTTTCTCTTCATCTTTAAGCTAGAAGCCTCTTCCCTTTTTATCAATCTTTACCATTAAGAAAAATATATACTATTCACTCTGGAAATGAATTATTACGATACAATAAATATACTATATTTTACCTTATGTCGAAAATAAACTACTGACAGATTTAAAAGAGCTGGTTTAGTCAATAAAGAAATTCTGTTTTTTTTTTTTTTTAGATTTAGAGTTTAACACGAGAGCAGACTTCCCATTACTGTGTAGAAAAAATTCTTTCAAAAATGGTGTATGTTTTAATTTGATCTAAAAAATTCATTTTTTCAAATATGCTAATTTTTTAATATATTCAGGTTAAAATATGCTAAAAATAAAAGTAATATTTTCATTGTTGGATAGAAAATATGATCAATATATATAGCTATAGTAGTGAAAAAATTGTGTGGTGCTCACAAAGATAAACGAATCAAAATGGCGGTGGACGTAGGGATCGAAGTAAAAAACATATTGTATGGGACACAAAATAAAATAAAAAAATTTAATTTATAAAATTTATATTAAAAAAAAAAGATAGGTGTCAATTTTTTAATTATTGTTTGAAATTTCACTATGCTTAGAACGGGTCACAGGATGAGTAATGAGCTATTATTAATAGGCGTAGAATAAAATAATTTTCTAGTTGTCACTTCCTTAAAAAAAATGAATTCATAATTTAAAACATTTAAAGTAAATCTATATTTAAATTTAGACCGTCTAAATTATATCTAAAATGTCTACATCTTAACTCATGAATGAGCACTGAATGAAGACTAATATACATCCCGCATCAAAGGGTAAAAGTTGTTTGAAATGAGTAGAAGTTAACAATGAAAGTGGAATTTTAGTCCAAAAAAAAAAAGAAATTGAAATGGAAGAGATGTGTGCGCGCGCGCGCAATAATTTACATATAGGCCACTTTTGTTGTGGTAGGTCACATTATAATCATACGAGTAGCCCACAGAGGGCCGAGCTCATTGTCCAATTAAGCCATTTAAATCAAGGTCCGAGCAGTGATTAAGTGTCCGAGCAGTGATTAATTGTAAAAAAGAGGATGCGGGACTAAAAAGCTGACCTTGTAGACCGTCAAATTATTTTTTTTATTTTTATTTTATACATTTTTTATTCTTCTTATATTTGCTTCCAAGTTTTAGAAAAAAATTCTTTTAAACCAAACATTTATTTTTGGATTTGTTTTCTTGTCAATCATATGCCTTATAAAAATCTAAAAATGTGAAAAGAAAAAAAATACTGTTGAAACATAATTTTTCTAACAGTTCATCTAATGCATTATATTATAACAATTCTCATTTTTCCTTCCAGTTTTAAAAGAAATTTTTGCAAGTCAAACATTTATTTTCAGTTATTGTATGTGTTATATAAAGACACACACATGTATATTTTCACTCTTTGAATCATTATCCTTTCCAATTTCAATATCAAACTTATGTTGTTTTTTCGCATATAAACTACTTTTCAAAGATCAAATTAAAAAATCTATTGTTTTAACTTGATCTATTTAAAAAAAGTAAAATTATGTTAAACATGCATGTAATCCGTAGGCTAGCCCATGACTTGCTGTTAGGATCGGATTTGACCAACAGGGGGGTGAATTGGTCTAATAAAAATTTTCACAAACGTTGAAAGCTATAATAGAGAATGAAAGAAGATGACATAGATATTTATCCTGGTTCGGTTCTCTTGACCTACATCCAATTCTCAGAGTCCTCAGAGCTTTTCACAATCCACTAATCTAAAAAAGATTACAATGAGACAGAAGAAGGACTCTCCCCCTTCTTAACTCAAACTAACCCACAGACACTTATCCTCGTGTCTAAACCAAACCAAGGTTCTCCAACCTTGAGCAGATCTCTCAAAAACAATAAATGAACAAGAATATTCTCCTTTATGAGAATTTAATGATAAACACTGAAGCTCTTTTACGAGAGTATGAAGCTCAAGCGTAATAAATTCTTTTCCTCGTAAGTGCGTTCTCTGTCTCCCGGTGACTTGAATCAATCTCTTTTTATAGGTGAAGAGTATTAAATGTCCGTTAGAGATATTAATGTTTCCGTTAGACTCATCGTCGTCGTTCACCTTCCCGCATTAAATGCGTCTGCAACTTTCTGACAGTAGGTAGAATGAAGATATGAGATTTTGTCCGTTGAATCTCTTTTTGTTTAGGCAATCTGAACTTCATCCCATGTTAATAAATAAGTCAGATAAACATTTATGATGGTAGGTGTGTTTCAAATAATCGTTGCATGAAAAAGGAAAGATCTTGGAATCAATTTAAAGTTACTGACACGCTGCGTAACTGTCAGAAGGTGAAACTCGAGTTTTGTCTCTTCATAACTCGAGTTATTGAAGAATTTTCAAAGTGGAAATCTCATAACTTTTGTTGAAACTCGAGTTTCAATAACAGTTTTGGTAAAACTTGAGTTGTAAACCTCATAACTCGAGTTTCCATAGGTTCCAGTGAGTTAAAATGCTTTGTGCTCTTCGACACTCGAGTTTCATTTGGCAAAACTTCAAGTTTTTGAAAGTTTTCAAGTCATAACTTTCATTGTAACTCGAGTTTCCTTGAGAGTTTCGTGTTACAGCATTTCCATACTTCGAAACTCGGGTTTTCCTTCATAAAACTTCAAGTTATAAGAGTTTCAAAACAAAACTTTTATATGAAACTCGAGTTGCATTGGAAGTTTTAAGTTTAAGACAAGTTTGCTTCTCGAAACTCGAGTTTAGTATCACAAAACTCGAGTTCTATGAAAACTCTAAGCGAAACTTCAAGTTTGGAAAGAAGTTTTGAAGTTCAGAGATTTTTCTCAACCCGAAACTCGAGTTCTAACAAAACTTCCACTGAAACTTCAAGTTCTGAAAGGAAGTTTCGTTTTCCAAAACCATTTGAAAGCCCGAAACTCGAGTTCTATAAAACAAAACTCGAGTTTTGTCAAAACTCGAGTTTTATCAAAACTTCCAACATAACTTGAGTTTCCATTGCGAGTTTTGATTTGCCAAAAGATTTCTAATGAACGAAACTCGAGTTTTAAAACATGGAACTCGAGTTTTGAGATAACTTTCATTCAGACTCGAGTTCTTTTGAAAGTTTTACATTTCTAAAAAAATTTTCAACACTCGAAACTCAAGTTTTAACTCTCAAAACTCAAGTTTTGATATAACTCGAATCAAAACTTGAGTTCTCTTGAAAGTTTGAGATTTTGAACACACTTTTAAACACTGTAACTCGAGTTCTTACTAACATTTCATTAAAACTCGAAGTTTTCTAAAAACTTTCTAAAAACCAACAATCAAGGCTTAATTTCAAAAACATATTTATCATCATCAAAACATTATCTCAACACTTGCGGACTGGCCCATGACCAACAAACTTAGGTATTGAGCTGTAAAATTAGGAAATGAATACAAAATCTTATTCTATCATTTCATTTCTTGCATTAATAATATTTAGACATCTTCTTACTTCTAATTATAAATCATATGGCTACTATTGAAAACAGTTTTCATGTCCAAGTGTTGAAATTTTCGTTCATAATATATAATTATCTTAACTTTATTTCTTTTAATTTAATGTTGATATTTTAATATTATCAATTAAATGTCATTATTTTAATATAGCCGGTCTGACTCTGATCTGACCCATTGACCCTTGACCCACTGTCTCGATCGATTCAATGCCCAACCAGGTTTTTGAACCTTGATTAGATGAGCCCTCTCATCTCTCTCTTCTCACCTTGCCCATCTGCCTTGATGAATTACAACCCTGATGAGCCCTCCCATCAACATCGGAGGCCACACCGTTGATGGTTGAGAAAGTTAAAAAAAAATTGAGAGGATAGAGAAGGAGAGGAAAAGGATCTCATAGTGGGAGCTCTACAAATCAATCCTTGTAGCATTTTGGTATTGATTGAAGAGCAAACAGGGCTTAGGAAGGAGCAGGAGGGAGAAAGAAAGGAATATAGACAATCAATCCTTGAAATCTTTTGCTATTAGGATAGATGCTATGTCCACATATATAGGCTAAGTAACCTGCACAGTGTCAAATCTCGTTCTTTAATCTTGCCCATTCTAAGTACCTCCAGGCAAAAGAGTCCTACCTTTCCGTAAAATATTTTTTGTCCTCATTTGTTGGAATGGGATTTCCCGAAAAATTTTAAACCTTTTAAAACAGCTTTTATATAAAGCTATTATTTCCAATTTAATCCAAAGAGTCAAGTTTAATCCTGAATTTTCACTTTGTAATTGTTGCTTGGAAACAATTATTTCTTTAAAATTGTTATCTAAGTTCAACTACTTACATTAGCTCATTAACCCATATTGTTATCCATCAAGGATAACTCTTGTACTTTAGGAGAAGACATTCCTCTCACAGCTACCTTCTGTCTCATATTCACTATATACATAATTTATGCAAATACATATAACCATCTAAACCATCCAGACTTATATCAGAATAAAAATTTAACTTCTATTTAGACCAAAATTGAATGTAAAATGGTTCTTCCATCTTCCTTTTTATCATCCATCATTCTCACCTCTATGCTTCCCTTACTTATTGAGCTACTCGCCTTAGCTGTATTTGTTTGAAAGGAAATGTGAGATTCAAAAATCCTTGTAAAAATCACAATTTATCATATTATCATATGTATAATTCACAATCATGCATAAACAAACTCTATGGTTATATGGATATCAATTCACAAAACACCCACACCTTCGGAGGATAGCCCAAAGGAAGCTATCCCTTAAGACTTTAAAAATAACACCCCTGCACCTTACCTTCTAAGGGAGTTTAGGGGAAAACATTTCTAAAGGACTTCATCACATCATGTATAACAAATATAGCACAAACAAGTATATAAAATTAAATACATAAGAATAAGATAAAGAGAGTTTCTACTTGTCTCCATTTGTTTACTTTTATCTTTCTCGATATTTCCTTTTTCCATTTTTCCTTGGGGTGCTCAAGCAAATGTCAAATCCTAAAAATGTACACATATAATATTACGTTAATTATACATTTATTGAGATTTATTCAATTCATCTTCCTTCTCTTATAACCCAATTTTTACCTCTTTATATTATTTGACTTTCTTTTTTTGACTTTGAAATTTTTCAATTACTTCTAAAAAATCATAACTTATTTCATAAAATTCCAAATACATTGGTCCAAGCTTCTATTTGAAGCTTTCTATATCCTCTTTCAAGGAAAATTACAATTCACTATTTGTAGTCAACACATACACTCAAATCAATACTCAAAAGTTACTACTTGTCAAAAAAACTTTTCTAATTTTCCAGATTTAAGAACCAAACTTTAATGGTTCATAACTTAAAATTTACTTGTTTAAATAATGTATTCTAGTACTTATTTTAAAACTTATTATGTATACTATTTACTTATCAAATATCATGGTCAACAAATGTTGAGATAATATTTTGATGATGACAAATATGTTTTTGAGATTATGTTTAAAATTCAATGTTTTCGGAAAAGGTTGAGTAATCTTCGAGTTTTTAATAAAAGTGTTAGAAAACTCGAATTATAAACTTTAGAACTCAAGTTTCATGGTTTAAAAAGGCTTTCAAAATCCCAAACTATCAAGAAAACTCAAATTCGGATTGAAGTTCTGTCAAAACTCGAGTTCTGGGAGTCAAAACTCGAGTCTCGGGTTTTGGAAAAAGCTTTAGAAATACAAAACTTTTAGTAAATTTCAAATTTGAATAAAAGTTTTCTTACAACTCAAGTTCTGTGTTGTAAAACTCGAGTTTCGAGTATTAGAAGTGTTTTAGAAAATCAGAACTCTCAGAGAAAACTCGAGTCATATTGGAAGTTTTGGTAAAACTTGAGTTTCGTTTTATAAAACTCGAGTTTCAGGCTTCGAAGTATTTTTGAAACTCGAAACTTCTTTCCAAAACTTGAAGTTTCACTAAAAGTTTTGATGGAACTCGAGTTATGAGTATCAGAACTCGGGTTTCGAAGAGAGAGAAACAAAATTTCCTTCAGACGACTTGAAGTTTCAACAAAAGTTTTGGTATAACTCGAGTTTTAGGAAAACAGTAACTCGAGTTTCGAGCTCTGAAAAATTTCTGAACTTCAAACCTTTTTTCCAAACTTGAAGTTTCATTAAAAGTTTTCATATAACTCGAATTTTGAGTGTTAAAACTTGAGTTTCGAGATCAAACTTATTTTAAACTTAAAACTTCAAATGAAACTCGAGTTACACATAAAAATTATGATTTGAAATACTTATAACTTGAAGTTTTATGAGACAAAACTCAAGTCTCGAAAAGTGAACATGTTATAACTGAAAACTTTCAATGAAACTCAAGTTGCAATGAAAGTTATGATTTGAAAATAGTTAAAACTTGAAGTTTTGGTTAATGGAACTCGAGTCTCGAAGAGTACAAAACTATTTTACCTACGGAAACTTTTGAAAACCCAAGTTTTAAGTTTTGTAACTCAAGTTTTATCAAAACTCTTATTAAAACTCGAGTTACAACAAAAATTGTGTGAATTCTACTTTAAAAATTCTTCAATAACTCGAGTTCTAAGCAAGCAAAACTTGAGTTTGCTTTTCTAACATTAACGCAACGTGTCAAAAGCTTTATTCTGCTCTCAAATCTTTTCTTATTCATACAACGTTTATTTGAATCTCACCTACCATGATAAATGCTTAACTGCCTTAATTATTAACAGGGAATGAAGTTCTGATTGTCTAACCAGAAAGAGATTCAACGGATAAAAACGCAGAAGAACATCCTACCTACTATCAGAAGCACTCAGACGCATTCAATGTAGGAAGGTGAACGATGACGATAAGTCTAACGAAAACTTAAATGTTTCTAACGGATATTTAATTCTTCCCACCTATAGAAGGTGAAACATTCAAGTTTCAGGAGATAGAGAACACACTTACGAGAATAGCAAATTTATTATTTCATCTACCTCATCTATTTTCATTCTCTTGTACTTAAGAGAATCAGTGATTATCATTAAATTCTCAGAAAGGAGAATATACTTGTTCATTAATTGATTCTGTGAGAGTTACTCAAGGTTGAAAAGCCTTGAGTAAGAAAAGACACGAGCAAAAGTGTCAGTAGGATAAATTGAGTTAGGAAGGGGGAGAACCCTTCTTCTGATTGGTTGTAATCTTTGAGATTATTAGATTTGAAAAACTCAGAGGATTCTGAGAACTGGATATAGGTCAAAAGGATCGAACTAGGATAAATCTCTTTGTCCATTTTCTTTCATACTCTGTTTTACGTTTTCAACGTTGCGAAAATTTTTAAACAGACAAATTCACCCCCTTTCTTAATCAAATCCTATCCTAACAACAAAAACCTATTTAAACTTACTTTTTCAGAATAAAAACTAAACTACTTTTATTTCAATAATTATTGACACTTAACCACTAGTTTTTCTTATCCAGCTTAATCAAATAGTGGCAACATTGAATTTTTAAATCTTCCAATCATTTAAACACGCAAACTTTATTTAATTCTTGTCAAATACTCCAAGAAACTCTAAACTTCATGCTATTTCTCCAGAGTAAACCATGTAATCCCCAATCACCAAAAATCAGAAATTTAACACCATGAAGTTTTCAAAATAATGTTCTCAGCTCAGCTTGCAAGTTTGCTTATACTTAAAAGGTTTAACTTCATTTTATCACTCATTTCATGGTGGACTAAGACTTGATTTCAGAAATCAAGAGGGCCCAAGCAGTTTTTATGCACACACCCAAATACACGCATACATATATGTATTTCGTAACCTCACTCATCTCAACTGCTTTTCTTTCCCCAACTTCTAAAAATAAAAACAATTTCTGTCAGACCCAAAGTTTCTCTAAACCACTACTCGCAAGCTTCAGTTTTTATATATATATATATATACTTATATACGCACACATTCACACACATAATAAAATCAATATTTGAAATTACTCACATCCAACGCATGCATATGTATATACCCTCATTTTCCCTTTTGCCTCAGTTTTCCCTAGAACCTGAGGTCCCATTTCCAATATCCTTCTATTATTTCATTGAATTTTTGCCAAACAGTTGCAAAATATACTCTTGAACCATTTAATCTTTCAAAGAAAAATTCCTTAACTCATAAATATCAAATTCCAGTTTACAGGGTACATATATATACACACCTACAGCTGCGCGCGCGCGCATATTTGCTCATGGTCTCTACACCATCCAATGCATATACATATATTCACAATCCCACACGCATATATGTGTGTGTGTGTGTGTGTATCCTAGCAACTTTAAAAAGACATTGGCATCAGATTATCAAGAGCACCCGAGTCCCATTTCTAAAACATAAAGACCCCCTTGCCTCTCGGTTCATAATTTCCATCAACACATACAGACATGCAGCAACTAAACTGACCTGGTAAGAAAGGAAAATCAACATACATGTCCTATCTTGCCACTTACAGACTCAGAAACTAAGCTTCTTCTTCAGACACCAAAAATCGAGCTTTAATGGAAGCTCTGTTTGTTTTTGTTCATTCATCATGACCCAGAGAAGAATGACATGCATGCCGAAATAAATCACTCAAATACTCATATATCATCATTATTCAAGTATGAATCACAGCTCAAAGTCCATTTCTTCGGAGAACAAGGGACCTGACTCGAAAATTGAAACCCGTTCTTCAATCACACATAGCTCGGTGGATTTATTACATGCAAAGTGCAAACCAAATGGTTGACACTTGGCATCAGGGGCTCTGCAAGTCAAAAAATAACGGCCCTATGCTCTTATTGATGAAATGGTATTTATGCCCCATTTTAAAAAGTTTATGTGCATTTTTTATACCCAATTTTTATTTATAATACTAATAGCTCTTTTTACAAAAGATAAAAAATAATTTTAAATCTTTATCCAATATTAAAAGACTTGAACTCTAAGCCACAGATCAAATTCCACACTGTTCCTATATTACATCAACTGACCATTAACCATTTATTTGTCTTTCTCTCGTGCAAAGTGCAAACCCTATGGCCCAAAAAACCTTAGGGCACGTTTGGTACATAGGAATTGGAGGCATGGAAATGGAAATTGAAATGAATTCCATAAGAATACATGTTTGGTACAAGGAATTGGTCATGGAAATGATTTCTATGTGGAAATCATTTACACCAAAATTGATGGAAATGATTTCCATCAAAATAGCTTGGATTTGTAATTCCATCACATTTATACCTCTTTATTTTTTATTTGTCAAAGTTCTATGAAGGTTTTAAATAATTTTTTAATTTAAAAGAGTATTTTGGTATTTTTATATAAAAATTAGATTCTATTTCCATGACATACCAAACGTACTTTGAAACTCCATCTCCATCTCCATCTCCATCTCCATCTCCATCTCCATCTCCATCTCCATATCCATATCCATATCCATTTCCATTAAAATCAATTCTACTGTACCAAACGGGCCCTAATATGCTCCAAAGAATAAAGAAATAAAGCTTAATTTGTTAGGCTATATTTAAAGTAGGGTTTAGTAAAGGAAGTTAGGGCAAAGCAGAATACCTCCGGCTTGGCCAATCCTCCCGAATTCAGGAAAAAAATTTCGGATTTTACCTGCTCGCTGTTGGCCTGCCTGTGACAAAAATAAATGAGACAAGTCATGGGCATGCCAACGGTTGTTCTTACCACCTATTTATGTTTTTATTTTTTTAAAAAAAATCCACTCTTTTTCTGCTATTGAATGTTCCCTTTCCCTATTGGCCTCTTATCCGTCATTTACCCTAGCCTCTTACTCTAGTAGCGCATCTTTTGTTCTAAGGGACTGAGACTCTGCTTGACCTCGATGACCACCACGGCACCACGCCGGTGGTATTTCCAGAACGAAGCACCTGTCAATTAAAGACAAGAGTAAGCATCTATGTGTTGTGGTAGTTGCAGAACGAAGCACATGAGATGAGAGTGAAAAATGGAGGGACTTGTTGAGTCTCTGAATCGTTGGAGGAGGTAGCTTCAATGAAGGCACGTGATTACTGCTTTGAGTGCCTGCAAGTTCAAATCAAATCCAACTTCAGACCAATCCATTTTCTACAACGGCATCTCCCCTTCCACTTTTCCCTTTGAATCCTCAGCTATCGTTGAGGTCTGTGTTATTTGTTTATGATTTGCTTCTTCATTTGTTTCTGATTTACAAGCCCAGCCATGAGCAAGATTGTTTTACCAAATATATGTAAGATTGAAGTCCTTAATTTAACAAAGTCGGTGCCTTATAATGATGATTGTGTAAAACTCTCGCCATGTTTGAGCATTGGTACGGTTTGTGATGCTTTTTTGTTTTTTTTTTAAATGGTTTGTTCGTTCCTTTTCATTCTTGCTGGATCATCAAGGGTTCGGTTATTGTTGCTTGTTTTTTTTTCAAATGGTCTATTCTTTCCTTTTCATTCTTGCTGGATCATGACTTTGAGTAACTAATGGTTCAAAGTTGGTTCCTTTCCTTGTTCTAGTGAATGAATAACTAATGGTTAAATCGGTTACCTCGTTGTCTGCAAAACCAGCCCATTTAATTACCAACCAATTTAAAAGGATTTAAATGGGTTAATGTATGGGTATAGACTAATCTTTACCCTTGTAATTTTAAACGAATGGACTACAGGTTAAGGCACTACCCAACCCATTGTTGTTTAGCGTTAAAAGGAAGTAAACGTGTACCTTCCAATGGGTAGTAATGGGAAAGCGGGCTAACCTATGGATTGGATGAGATGGGTTGAAAGAATCCACCCTCCAACGGGTTGGCAAACCCCGACATAAAAAATAAAATAGTTATCTACTTTTGAATGTATTAGATATTATTTATCTTAAAAAATAGAATTTAATATTACTTTTTTCTTTTTAAAAAAATATTGAGATGAAAAAATGTTAAAAAAAACATATATTATGTTATTTTATTTTTTTAAAACATTATTTTTTTAAAAAAAAAACAGGGTTAGATGAGTTGGCCCGTCAACTCATGAGTTAGGCGGGACAAAAGTCTATTCCCTAATTGGGTGGCAAAATGCCAACTCTAGCCTACCACTATTTGACGGGCTAGGCCCTCAAATCCAACCCGCATTCCCATTACTATCTGTGGGTATGGAATCAGTCAAAATTATGATTCAAAAGTTAATAAATCAAATAAAAATCGTAACGGTTATATTAAAATAATCTAATTTAATTATTAAAAATAAAATTTATGATCTATATTTTATTAAACATTTTATATTTTATAAATCTTGTATATTATTATTAAATTTTCCATTTAATACATTTATATGTTGCAAATCTTTTCTACATACTATGGTCCGGGTTTTCCGTGCTATAGTCTTACATATCTTTTCTACGGTTTTTTTCCTTCCGTACGGTAAACAGTAAAAAAATTTACATATATGCTACACCTCAGAAAAAATTTACCCAGATGCTATACTTTTCTTAAACTCGCCCACTTGCTGGGCGAGTTTAAGAAAAATTTTATCAAACTCACCCACCTGCTGGGCGAGTTTGATATATTAATTTTTTTTAAAAAAAAAAGTTTTGGAACTTGCCCACCTGGTGGGTGAGTTCCAAAATTTTAAATATTTTATTAATAAAAAATATTAAAAAGGAAAAAAATAATTATTTAAAAAAATTATTAAAAATTATTTTTTTTCGTTTTTAGATTTATTTTTTTTATATTTGTTTGATAATATTTAGATAAAAAGATAGGTATGAAAAATAAAAGGCAGTGCATTTATAATTTCTCTCTTCTCTCTCTCTCTTTTTAAATTACAAAAGGCAAGTGAATAAATTTGAAAAATAATTTCCGCGTTGATTCAATATCCCCTTCCTTTCGAGTGATAAGGTTGTTGAAGATTTGATAAGGGAGGAAGGGGATATTAAATCAACGCGGAAATTATTTTTCAAATTTATTCACTTGCCTTTTGTAATTTAAAAAGAGAGAGAGAAGAGAGAAATTATAAATGCACTGTTTTTTATTTTTCATACCTATCTTTTTATCTAAATATTATCAAACAAATATAAAAAAATAAATTAAAAAACAAAAAAAATAATTTTTAATAATTTTTTAAATAATTATTTTAAAAAATTATTAAAAATTATTTTTTTCTTTTTTTATATTTTTTATTAATAAAATATTTAATATTGGCGAGTTCCAAAAAAAATTTTTTAAAAAAAATTAATATATCAAACTCGTCTATCAGGTGAGCGAGTTTGATAAAATTTTTCTTAAACTCGCCCATCAAAGTATAGCATCTGGGTAAATTTTTTTTGAGGTGTAGCATATAGGTAAAAAATTTTACTGTTTACCGTACGGATGGAAAAAAACCCTTTTCTACGTTCTTAGAATAGGTTGAAACCCGAATTGAATTTAGCGAGAATGTTGACACAATCAACGCCATTTTAACTTAAATAACAGATTTCATCCTCACCTGTATCAAGGGAAAGCATGTAAATTCATATAGCAATGAAAACTAAATAATAATATCTCACGAAAATAAACTTTTATTGATTAGACTAGAACAAAGAGACAGACTACTATTGATTAGACTCAAACAGGCATGTGAAGGAACAAAATAGAAGGCATACAAGACAGTAGCATTCCAAATGAACCCGCACATCAGGAAACAACACTTAGTTGAAAGGGAAGTCGGACGAACCAAACCACATAAATAGAAATAAAATAGCAAGAGCCATCATGAGCTAGACACAAACCACAAATGGAAACCACATACAGGGGAGACAAATCGTTCGATATGCAGGACAAGGATTATGACAGAATCTTGACTCGATCTCAGCATTCAAGTCCAAGCCTTTGGTTATGCCTCAGGGTTATATATTTGAGGGATCACAATCCAGTTGGAAATCCCAAAGATCGTCTCGAGGAGCTGAGGAACAGCACCGAGGAAGATGGGCGGTGGGACGTTAACCCAGTCGCTGTGCACATCACTGTGCCCAGCCAAAATCCTGTCTTGAGGAAAACGTAGCTTTTGGATGACCGGCACAACATCTGTAAAATTGGAAATACGAACAGTCTCAGTGTGGGTCTGGTAGACCACGTAGTCAAAGAGCTTATCGTTTTCCTTGAACAGGTCGAAATATCTGTTGGTGTGACGAGACGGCACAGTGATGGAAGCCTTGGAGATGACATTAGTCTTCTTTAAGTCTGATATGACTTTAAAGATTGATTTGGTGAACTGAGTCTCTGCACTATTGTTGATATGTTCGTAGTAAACGTCAATGCCATCCAAACTGTATTTCTCAACGATTTGCTTGAGACTTTTGATGGCATTTTGGATCCACCTGGATTGGTTGACAGAGTCCACGGCAAATGGGAATCTAGAGTCACGACCACCGATGCTCAAGAAGAACTTGATTGAAGTGTAATTCGCCTTATTCTTGAGGGCTCTGATCGCCTCGCCGGTCAGCGAATTTGTATCAAAATACGTCTCAAAATCTCCTGTCGTGTTAGCGCCACTAACGCTGTAATCTCTTGCGAAGGCCAGAACGATATGCATTTCTTTGTCGAGGTTCGCATATGGGAGATTTTCGATGGAGCCTAGTGTGCTGGCGTAAACGCGATAGGCAGACAATGGGTTCACCATCTTTGGATCTCTCTCTCTCACTGTCGGATTGATTGGATTTTGGTGGTGTGGGAATTCAGCTTCCTCATAGCCCTTACTTATATACACGAATCGCTTCGAAGGTGTTATCCTGACGTCACTCCCCCGCCGTCATCAAGCTTGGCGTCATGGTTCCATCTCAATAAATTACATCATCATTTGATTAATTTATAAATTATTAATATATAATGAGTGTTAATACTTATGCAATATATCTTTTTTTTGCCAAGAAACACTTATGCAATATATCACATGGCGTCAATTTCCTTCTCTGTAAATTATGCCAGATGTATTATGCAAATGATGAAGATTCGCTTTACGTAAGTGTTGAGACAATTAATTAACTGCATTATCTAGATTCCGTCTAGATAAGTGTGTTTAAATTTCTAACAATACTGATGACCTGAAAATATCGGTAAGTTCAAATATTATTGAGTATGTTTAAATTAAAGATAGAAACTACTTTTTTAATGTGATTTATAATTTATAAAGTAAATATATAAAAAAAAATTATTTTTAATTTGTGTTATATACTTACAGTAAACAGGGTCATTGTTGCGTAACATGCTTTTCCCTCTTCAAAATTGCGTGAAAGTTAAAATGTGGATAAGGAATGGGGAAGGCTGTCACGTGAGCACTCGAGTAGTACGTACAAGTAACAATGGCGAAAGCGTTTTCTATTGGAACTTGACAGTACGCAGACACAATAATGCAGATTGCAGTGAGCGTTCACATTAGCTGTGACCATCGCACCTACGTACATGTAATAATAATATTGCAGATAGCGTCCACATCTACAGTAAAATAAATTTATCTAAATATTATACTTTTAAAAAAAATTATCATAATACTACAATATATTCAAATTCGTTTAAATGAGTTTAAAATTTTAATTTTTTTCTCTAAATTTTTTTGGAACATGTTCATCGAGCGAGTTCGAAAACTAATTTTTTTTTTCTTTTTTTAATATTTTTTCGTTGTTTCATATTTGTTTTGATAATATTTAAGTAAAAAGATAGGTATGAAGATCAAATAGCACGGCATTTACAATTTCTCTCCTCTTTCTTTTTTAAATTACAAAAGGCAAGTGAATAAATTTGAAATTGAAAAATGACTTCTATGTTGATTTAATATCTCCTTCCTCTTTTATCAGGTCTTCAACAATCTTATAACTCTTGAATAAGCTTCAATGTCCCCTTCCTCTCTTCTTATAAATTTATTATCTAATCATCTCAACATGGAAATTATTTTTCAATTTCAAATTTATTTACTTACCTTTTGTAATTTAAAAAAGAGAGATATGAGTGAAATTGTAAAAGCACTGCCTTTTTTGAGAAAATCTCTCTTAAACTCGTTCATCACATTAATGAGTTTGAATAAAGTATATTATTATGTTAAATTTCTTTTTTTGAAAATATAGCATTTGAGTAAATTTTTGTTACTGTAGACGCATTTGAGGAAAAAAGCCACAACAGGAAGAAAAAAAAATCTTCAAATTTTACATTTTAAAAATTTGATTGTAAAATATTACACCATCCATTCAACCCAAGAATGAGTTGATAATATTCTGATGTGAAAGAATTATAAAAATTCTCTGAATGAACTCACATAGTTTTTTTAAAAATTTATTTAAAACTCGTTTGCAATTCCCCGTACATGCCCCAATGTTCCAAAGAAAAAAACTGTTATTTCTTTAAATCCTCAAAATTGATAGAAAAAAATAAATTTTTATTACAAATTATATGTAATTAATTCGTGCATAAAATTTATCTTTTTATTATAAATTATTATGTATTACTATTACAGTTTAGTTGTAATTTTTTTAAAATCTATATTAGAACGAAAGTAAGTTGGTGATTAATATTGCAGGTAAAGTGATTAATAAAAATTAAAAGTTGATATTTAATTTTAATAATTTTCTCCTTTTGTTTACGTTTAACTAATATTTAATAAAAAATGATTTTTTGGTTGGAATTTATACATGATTGAAAACCATTTTCTTCATTAAATAATTGATTAAACGCAAACATAGGAAAACAATAATTAAAATTAAATATAAACTTTTAATTTCTTCCTTCTCAATTTATGTGCAATAATAAGTATCAAATTTATTTTCCTTTTAATATAAACTCTAAAGAAATTACAACTGAATAATAATAGTAATATATAACGATTTGTAGTGAAAAGATAAATTTTATGTTACATTAAATAATTGATTAATTACATATAATCTGTAGAGATTTTATTTTTTTGGGATCAGTTTGGACCGTAAACGAATTTAGAAGATTTGAGTTGCCATGAATGAGTTCATTGATTGTAATATTTTTTTAAAAATATTCTTATTTGAAGAATATTTTTTTTTGCTATTAATGTAAATAGGTAGGAGTAAAATATCTTCTTTTTTTTGCGAACAGGAGTAAAATATCTTCTTAGGGTATGTTTGAGAATAACTTTTTTAAATGATTTTACGCAATCCGAGATAAGTACGTGAGAGAAGTTTTATTTGGACTTACATAAAAGTGCTTTTTAAGTGATTGCCAAACAAACCTTTACTCTTCCACAGCTTCCACGTTTTATTTTTTAAATACGTACATGTAATAATGGCGAAAGCGTTTACCATTAGCGCGTGACAAGTAAGTAGACA
>QFDD01001824.1:0-44674 GCA_006871305.1 Vachellia collinsii | reverse complement strand
CAGTCTGAGTTTTATACGAACTCGAGAGGGATTAGACTTGCCATATGAAAGTGTATATTGGTAAATCTAGGATATTAGAGGCAATATTATAACTTTATGCTACACAAAATAAGGCTACTTTGTACTGGTCCTTAAAAGGGGGATTTCTAGTACAAGTGCTTAAGTGACGTCATGCCCATGCGGTCACGGCAGTACACTTAGTATGAAGAGATGAAGAGAAAGCATCAAGGTTTACAATATCTAATCCACCAAGTGTGAGTGGGAGATGTTGGGAAATTGGGCTAGTCCACCCTTGGTGGATTAGGCCCAACCCATTTATTTGGGAAGGAAAAGTAATTATCAAGGAAGTGGGGTAATTAACAGTGATATTCCCAAAAACAATTAGAATATCACAATAATTCAGGAGGGAACAGTTACGGGAATGAAAGAACGTGCGTTTTGAATTTTAAAATAAAACTGCCATCCTTTTTTATATATATTAAATGGGCAGTAGAAAAGTGGGTCGTTCTTTTTACACAGAGAACAGAAAAAAATTCCTCCACAGTTTCCCTTTCCATTTTACTATAGTCTTTCTCTCTTGTGTTACTGCTGTATAAAATATAATCGTATCCGTGCAACGTGATTCGGTTCGTGTGGGTACCGTGAACATCAAATCGACCTCCAGGTATGTTCCAAAACCTTCACAAACATCATTTCTTTTCTCTCTCTCCTTTTATCATTTGTTTGTTTGTCTGTCTGTCTATAATGGGAATTTGTTACTATCTCTTGAAGCTAAGACTTTTTAGGACCTCTACCCAAATCCACCCATTTCAACTTCTTGAGCTAAAATAAAAAAAAATAACGAAAAGAAACTACAGAGGCCTGCCAGAACTGGCTTGATGGAAGGAAACACAAGTAACTACTCAATAAGACAATTTCTTCACACTACAGTCTATTAAGATCATTTGATGCATGCAAGTATAGGATAACAAATTGCCACTTGTTGCAAAACGACATCAAAAGGAGAAAGGAGCAAAAATATGTATGTATCGCTAGAATCATGGTTAGCTTCTCCTTCCCTGGTTTGGCAAAAGAAACAAAACTGAAAGCTCAAGCATTGTATTAGTGGTAGTGAGGTGACCAATCATGAGCACCCACAACTACATATCCAAGACCTTTAGACTTTTAAAGCACAGAAGCTAAAGGACCAACCAAATGTTCGGTAACTCATAAGAAGGAACATTTATGTAGTCATGAAGCCTCTAGTTCTAAATATAACTATAGCCATGTCTTGCATGGAGTCTGCTATCGCCTTGTTCAAGTGCAACTTACTATAAATTTTATATAATAAAAAAAAATGGATTTCTATATAGAGTAACAGCTACATGGACAGATTCTAAACAACCAACAGTATAAAATATTAAAAACATATTTTTTTCTAGTGACCTATCCACAAATTTCAATCAGCCTAAAGGAAAGCACTCAAATTCTTACATGCAACAATGTTCAAACCAAGGCCTAACAATACAGCAAATATTTTAACGAATGACTACGACATAGTAATCCAAAACGGCTTCTTATTTTTTTCCTCTTGAGATTTCTCAACACTCTTTAATAATCCAAACGACAGAGGGGAATAACCTAACCTTAAGCAAAGATGTGTTAAAAGATGTGTTTATATTTAGTGTATGATGTAAACAAAGAAGTTGGATATAACAAAAATGACTAGTCTCTTATAATATAATAAATTAAAATTTAAATCCATATTAAAAGATGTGTTTAAATTTAGTGTATGATGATACTTCAGTTATGATTACAATGTAACAAAATAAAGTTAGAATTCACCTTGAAAGAAATGTTCACATTAGTGTTTATTTAATTTTATTATCTATTTTTATGTTATTCGAACAATCCTATTTGAATCACTATTTTAAAAAAAAATGTCTGAAATGTAAAAGTAAAGGAAAAATTGAGGAAGAATCACAGTTAAATCATAAGTAAGAGAAATAATATTTAATTAGTCCTAACTTATCAATGAATTGCTTCCACTCATCATTAACGAATTCTTAAGAGTTATTGACACGTTCTTGATGCCTATTAGATATTATTTCTTTTATTTGGTACCTAATTATGATTTTTTCAGAAAAGAGTAATTTGTTTTGTTAGCATAATTTTCATAAATGAAAACCCAAAGTCATTGGCATCTTCTCTAATTTTATAGAATAGAAAGCAACAAACGATAAGTACTCAAGCCAAGTTTTTGAAATTTCACCATTTTTAACTATAAATTTATATGAAAAATAGGGTATATCTCTATATGTGTTGAAGAATTTGAAATAATAAATATAAAGAACTTGATATAAATATTACGCAAACTATCAAAACGATGTTATGATTTTTTGAACATATTTTATTTTTTAGAACACATTTTAAATAATTTTTTTTTGTTTTATTTCGTTGAATTAGAGATATAGCCACTACAACATAAAACTTTACTTAAGTAAAATTGAACACACAACATTTCAATTACGTATAACTTAATACTACATCTAATCCTTAATATAAAATCCAACTAACTTTTTGAGTAAATTAAAAAATTTAAATGAATTACTTAAATAAAATATATATTTAAAAATACTTATATGTATTTTTAGATTATATACTAGTTTATATGTTAAATAAATTAACTTGAAGAAGAATGATAAATATATCAATAGATTACATTTTTTAATGCTTTCAAAAAAAGTCAAATGATTTCTATATTAAATAATAAAGGTATTATATTATTGGGATGCAAGGTTATTGGCAAAAAAAAAAAAAATACAAATATTGTCATTGTGGGAAAAATTAGCACGGAATTTCCCCCTTTATTTTTAGCCTAAAAAGAGTACTGTCGTCTTCTACCTTTTCTCTTTCTTTCTTTCTTTATTTATCATTCTTTTCATTTTTTGGCCCTTTACTTTTCCTGTTTAAAGCCAACAAACATTTTTGCTTTATAATGTTTTCTTTTCTGCTTCCCCCCCTTTATTTTTAGTAATTAGTCAAAAGAGTATCTATCACTATCCCACCCCACGCCACTTCTTCGTAGAGTTGAGAATTCGGACCGGATCGATCAGGGCCAATTGTTCACAGACGGATCGGTCTATTTAGGCCCGTTAATATAAAAAGAGCTTGGTTTTTAAAATCCGACCCTCAAACTAGTAGACTCGGGCATGCCCACGGGCTTTTGGTCCGTTTAACAAAAAAAATTCTATTTTCTTATTTTTTTTTCAATTTAAAGTAGTAAAATTTTTAATTTAAGACATAAATAATATCAAAATTAAATTAAAAGAAATAAAGTTAAGATAACAATATATTATGAATGAAAATGTCAATAATTGGACTTAAAAATTTATTTTCAGTAGTAGTCATATGATTTATAATTAGAAGTAAAATGATGTCTAAATATTATTAATGCAAAAAATAAAATAATATAATAAATTTTGCATTCATTCTCTAATATTGCAGCTTGGCACTAAAGCTAGCTTGTGGTTCACAAGCATATTTAACATATTTTCACTTTTTTCAAATAGATCAAGTTATAACAATATATTTTTAATTTACTCTTTGAAAAGTAAGTTTATATGTGGAAAACAATATAACAAGTTTGATATTGAAATTGGAAAGAATAATGATTCAAGAAGTGAAAATATGTGTGCGTACGTGCCTTTATATAGCACATATAATAACTAGAAATAAGTATTTGTTTGAAATGATTTCTTCTAAAACTTCAAAGAAAAGACAGAGTTGTTATAATATAATGCATTAGATAAGATGTAAGAAAAATTATGTTTCAATAATAGTTTTTCTTTTCACATTTTTAGATTTGTATGGGGTATATGATTGACAAGAAAACAAATTTAAAAATAAATGTTTGATACAAAAGGATTTATTTCTAAAACTTGAAAGCAAATATAAGAAGAACAAAGAATGTTTGAAACAAAAAAAAAAAAATCTAGCCGGCCTAAGGCTTGCCTTTTTTTTTCTTTACTAAATTACAGGCCCAACCCTTCACTTAAACGGGCCTAATAGGGCCAGTCCGACTAGCTTGGTCCGTTTTCCCAACCCTACTCCTTCACAATAGTAGAAATCCTTACATACTTCCAATTGTCATGTCATCCATATTTTGTTCAATAAAAATATTTCAAATATTTTTCTATTATGAATCTCATATTTCATAAGTTTCTCCTAATTATTTGTTTTTTTTCACAATAAATATATATTATAATAGGTTATGGAAAACGAGAAATAATTAAGAGAAAGTTATGGAATATGATATTCATAATAAAAAATACTTAAAACATTTTTATTGGGCAGAATATAGATGATATGACACTTCGAAAGTATATAAATATTTCTCTTAATCACATGTAATTTGTTAGTGGTTGATACATTTGGAAATTATTGAATATTTATTACATTAAGTTCTTTCACATGATTAAATTAATTTATTCATTCATTTCTTTAAGAAATTCTTTTGGGACAATGTGTAAATTATAGATATATATTTGAATAAAAAATATATATATATTAACAAAAAAGATACAGCGTAATAATTAATTAATAATAAACACAATAAAAATTAGGGAGAACTGGGGAAAAGTCCCAATTGGGGAATTAATTGTAAAATAAAACATTCCACACATATGTAACTAATTTTCATAATAAGCAACCGAATTTGCACATTATGTGTAATTGAGCTTCTACATATGTAACTGAGCATGTCTCATTGTGGAATTAATTTCCTAATGGGAGATTTTTCCCCAATTCTCTCTAAAAACTACTATTAAAAAATCCTTCCAACCAATTGAAATCCAAAATCTTTATTTTAATATAAGAGGTCAAATGACTTTATCTATGCATATTAATAAAATTAAATATATTATTTAAAAGAATTTATCTATATGTATAATTAAATTATA
The DNA here is from genome assembly GCA_006871305.1 of Vachellia collinsii. NCBI lineage: Eukaryota > Viridiplantae > Streptophyta > Magnoliopsida > Fabales > Fabaceae > Vachellia > Vachellia collinsii. The sequence continues at coordinate 39,734 of QFDD01001824.1, read as the reverse complement.
TATTAATATACACGTTTAACAAATTAATTACATACAAATAAAATAATGTATTTAGTTTGTCAACCTTTAAAAAAGAAATTAACCAACTTTTATATTAAAAATATAACGATAATAGAGCTTACCATTGGGCTGTACATGTCAAAGTTGGTCCCCACCAAAACGTGTCTTTGAACATAAGCACACATGTGTGTCTATATATATACACGCGCGCGCACATGTATTTGCTGCTTTCTTCAGAGTCATAAATCAACTTTATTGGCATATATGCTAATTTTTTTTTTTGGCAACTTTATTTGCATTTATGCTAAATTGCTACTTATAAACTATGAGATGTGTCTCAGATTTGCTTCACATAAACTTCTTTAATTTCTTTTGTGTGTTTTGTTCTTTAACAATCATATGCATGCTTTTTGGTCACTTCCAAACATTGTGTCAAGAGACACTTAATCTTCCAAAGCATCTTCACGCCATGCACCTTTCTTGCTCTCTCCCACTTTTATACATATATTTATTCTTATTTCCATCTTTTTTTTTAACCTGTTCTTATAACATCATGAGGTATTGTCCCTGTTTAGGGGCTCTAGACACAGATTTTTATCCTTTTGGGATCCCATAATCATTTAAAAGGTGTCTCGGATATCAAAGATCATGCCCTAACTATATATATGACATTAACTTTGAACGAGTCCAATCGATGTAGGACTTAAGCGCACCTTGCCTACTTATTTTTTTCATCTTAATATATATATAAGTTAAAATAAGTAATTCATAAATATCAAGAAAATTATTCAAGTTAGTTCTCTGTAATATATATACACACACATATTGATTTTTCTTACATATTTTAATCATTTGTATTGTGAACCATTGTTACAATTAATATAGAGTTTAGAAAAAAAAATTAAGAATTTGAAACACACATGGGTATGCTATGATATTAAGACGACTAAATTATTTTGATATATAACTTTCGGCTAAATCTTTTATTATTTGTTATTCACTATTAAAGAAGTGGATAAAACAATGAAAAAAAGTAAAGTTACGAATCATATCAAACAGAGAGAAGATCTATGCAAATTGACGCCGCAAATTATTCTCTATTCTGGGAGCCAGGCTGGCACGAACCATTTCATCTCATCATATACTGTATTTGGATTTTTTGACCAGTTATATGATTATTCGCTGGACAAAAAGTTTTTGCATAACTTTTTTTTTTAATTAGCCTTTATTTTTTCCCCCCAATTTTAATTCGCCTTTAGCCATTCGGTATTCAGCACTTTTTTTTTAATCCTATTATCAGGTGTTCGAGTAACCGACTAATTCGGATCAAATATTTATGAGACCTTTTGAATGTTAAACTCTTCTAAGAAATTTTAACGCTGTTGTATCCAGGGTTCGAATCTAAGATCCCTTATATGCTAGTTGGATGTCTTCACAAATCCAATTAAGGCCATAGTAAAAGTTTTTGCACAACTTTTAATTTAAATGAAATTGAACACATTTTACGTTCATTATACATAATTCTAAAAATAAACCCATTGCACTTGACTTTTAAGTACCCTTCTATAGATATGATTTAAACACTATATATGAAAGGTTATTTATAATTTTCAAGGGTTCAAAATTAATATTAAATGCAATCCTTAATTTAAGAGCTAATTGATTTTTTTTAAAAAATAAAAATTTAAATAAAATACCTAATTATAACATATATTTTAAAATATTTATGTATATTGTTAGATTGCATATCGATTTATAAATAAAGAAAATTAGTTTGAAGAAAAATGAATGTAACTGAAAAAGCCAACTATCTCTTATATGAAAAACCAAATGTAATATAATTTATCAATATAGAACATAAAAACTTAATAAGTTATTGTGCAATAAAAAAGTGACAAACATGTGATTTTTAATATTGTAACTCATCATTCAACTTATGCAATGTATAAGAAATCCAACTTATAATAAAAGAAATTTATTCAGCATAGCCGGAAAAAAAAAAGGATTAATCATTTTCAACATGATAAATTAATATTTGAATTCTTGATATAAGAGATTTATTGGATTTCAATTACCAGCGGAATAAAATTATTTTCAATAAAATAATACCTATACCTAAACAAAAAAAAAAATAGTGAGTCATGTTGTTAAGGAAAAATGAATTATGAAGAATGAGATATATTATTTAAATTTTATTTAACCTACGGGGCCTATCTAATTTTCTCTTAAAATTTCAATCATTTTTATAAATAAATAGTACTTGTCTGTTATATTTTTATATGATATAAAAGTTAAAATACAAAAATAATTACACGAACAAATATAAATGAATAACATGCAAATATTATTAATTTATCCCTTTTTTTCATATTTCACAAAAACTTATTTTATATTACATAGTGATGATTTCCCAATTTTGATCCAAGCAAGGAATTTTCAAACCATGTGAATCATATTATCAATTATTAATTGCTTGGCCTCCTTGGTCCCACGTGGGGCATAAGATCATTCTAAACTATGAATTATTTTATTTAAATTACAGGAATAAACAGATTATGGATCTGACTATTGTTTTTCTTTTTAAATTATATTTATTATAATTTACAGCCCAGCTAGATTCAGATGGGAGTATATTATATATTAAAAAGAAAAAGAAAGAAAAACATTCAGATTGAGATCTAAACAACTTTTCTGATGCACAGGTTGTTACCCTCTTGGGAGGTATCAACTTAAGGATTTTATAATATTAAAAATAGTAGATATTTTTTTTTATGTTAGGTGTGATTTTGTAATCAACAATTTAAATGTATTTAATTATAAAACTATAATTCAAACTTTTGTAATATTTTATTTTGTAACCATCTATCTCTTCCCTTTGGATGGGGTTGTTGACTATATAGATCATAATGTAACATGGTGCTATTAACAATTAAATCTTGAAATATATTATTAACTAAAATGTTACGTCTAATAATTTATTAAGTATTTTTATTTTTATTCCTTTTTAAAATACTTTATAATGTGTTAATATGCTCTCCTCACCAATGCCTTAAATAGCTTTCTTTGTACATATTTGAATCACATCAAATTATTAGCCATCATTTTGTCTTCAAACGAGAGACATAAAGTCTAAAACATATTTAACAACTAAATGTATTAATGGCATATTACATAAAGTTAAAAAAAAATAAGACACACTATTTAAGTATTGATGGAAATGCATATGTTATGATTTTTTGTCATAGGACAGTTTTAATTTTTATCCATTATATACATTCGAGTTATTTTTGTCATTTGATTTAAGTTAGTTCCAAATAATTATTATATTTGTGTTCTTTACACGAATATTGAGTATTAAAAAATGAACATTATTATTGTTATTGGTGGTGCTTTGCTTTTCTTTGGTGCAACTTATTATTATTGTGTTGTTGGTTAATATGGACATGATGAGGTGGTTGAAACTAGCATAAATAAATAAATTAATCTAATTTTATGTAAATATTTTTCATCAAGTAATCTGACATGTGTTATGGGGAAATAAAGTTTTTACCTTATTTACAAAATTAAAGGGTTAAAAAGTTATAAAATTAAAAACTAAATTAAAACTCAAGATATAATAAAATGATTAAAAATAACTTTTGGTGCCTATCAAACAGTTATATAATGTTAATACGTTAAATAAAAATCAGGCTTTAAATATAAATCGTTTCCTTTCCTTTCATTTCCTTTCAATTCATAAGTCAAAACTAGATAAATTATTCATAAGGATTTGGTAAAAAATAAATCATATTGCTTGATGACAAGAAAATCATGATATTTATGTCTGGTGAATAATAATAACGACTATTATAATTGTACCATACATATTTAATTTTTAATGTATCAAAAGAAAAAAAGTAAAATAAAATATTTTTTTTGAGCGAACTAATCCATAATATAATATCACATTTAAATAAAAGTTATAATAGTAATATCATAGTTATCCAATGAGATGAGGTAAATTTTTAAAAACACAGTGCTCCACAAAATTGTCTTTGGCACAATTAAAGCCATGGTAACATTGTAAAGTAAGTTTATGTAAGTTGAGAAAACCCTTTTTTACAGATTTATATTGTAAACTGTAAATCATGTTAAAAAAAGTAACTTCTATAATTAATCCAGATAGGTCTTAAGTTTTAAATGATATAAAAGTAAACACAATTTTTTAAAAATGATACAATTTTAATAACTTTGTTAAATATACTTAAACATCCATTTTTTTTATGTGCTACCATTCTCCTTTAAACTTGATAACAAATGATTGTGCTAATTTAATTAAGTTACTACAATTACAGCATTTTAAAATATTTTGTTATAAGCTTTAAAAAAAGCTTTATATTGCTAAAACACTACCTTAACCCTTAGTCATAATTCATGTAACTTGTGACCAACCCCCACATAGTTTCATAGTTTGAAACTTTTGTTCATTTCTTTTTTTTTTTCCACAGCTTGGAAGGGCAAATACGTAATTTAGTTGAGGAGAGCGGACAATACAGTCAAGTCAACAATAGATAGAGCCTCTCACATGGTTTTGATTTGTCTTCCTGCTGAGCAAGTGCGTATATGTTCTGCCTCGTAGTAATGCTTGAGCCTTCACTCGAACGTCCGTTTCTGTTCCAATAATTGAACACTTTTTTCTTCTTTCCTTCTCAGATATTCCCCACATCAAACCCCACTAAGTTCGATCCCATGTTCTTCTATTTGTCCTGCATCCGCAGAATGGATTTCATTTTCCCGAAAAATTAAGCCAGATTTTCCATTGGAACTGGCGCATTTTAGTTTTCCAGCATTGCCCAGATCCTAATTTCTGAAGTTTTCTTCCCCCCACTTTGTGAACTCCAAGGTACCTCCATCAACTTTTTGTTCCTCCTCTCAGATTTCTAAATTCATGTTCTTCTTTTTGTCCTGTATCTGCAGCATATATACTGTTTTCTGGTAAAAAATAAGCTAATTTTCCATTGAAGCGAGGGCCTTTTAGTTGCTTTAGTGATACCTAGATCCTAATTTCCAGATTTTTCTTCCTCCATTATTTAATCTTTAGACACATTCCCGATCATCTTGGGTTCCACCTCTCAAAGTTCTAATCTAATGTTCTTTTTTCTGTCATGTTTTTTGCAGTTTGAATATATTTCTGAGGGTTATTGAACCCAGTTTTCCATGAAAACCAACTTGCTGTCATTACAAGATTACCCAAATCCCAATTTTTAGTTTTTTTCCTTCCATCAGCTTGGGTTCCGCCCTCATCATAATTCTAAGCTGCTTTCTGTCATTAAGCCCATTTTCTATCCAAACAAACTCTTCTCAATTATTCTAACAACTCCCAGGTCCTAATTCCCTATTCCTTCAATCCCCATTATCTCAATCTCTCAAGTCTCCGTGAGTTTAACACTCACCACTCTAACACAAAGGGACCGAAAAAGTTTCATCTTGTGAAGATGAGCCACATTGTTATATTTCTTCTTGGACTATCTTCCGCTGGGTTAGTTTCAATTTTTGTTTTTTACATCTTCTTTTACCGCAAAAGAAGAATAACCCATGAGATCAAAGACATAGAAAACCCAGGATTCAATCATGAAGATACAGTGCAGAAAGAGGACTTGGTGATCTTCCAAGGAGGTGAGAACCTCACAATATGTGACATTCTTGATGCTCCAGGGGAAGTAATTGGGAAATCCAATTATAGCACACTTTACAAGGCCTTGTTGCAGCGATGCAATGCAGTGAGGCTTCTGAGATTTTTGAGGCCAGTAAGCACTACAAGGGACGAAGAATTGGTTGATGTGATTGGAATGATTGGAGGGATAAGGCATCCCCATTTGGTTCCTCTTGTTGGATTTTACCTCGGGCCAAGGGGTGAAAAGCTTCTTGTTCATCCCTTTTATGGTCATGGGAATCTCACTCAGTTCATAAGAGGTAGTTGATTCAATTACTGGTTCTGTTTCATTTTGTTTGATTTACTCCTTTGGATCATGGTATTTGAATTCTCTTGAAATTCTTCTTTCTCTTTCTTCCGTGAAAGCTTCCTAGTTTTATCAGCATTATCTACATATCTGAACATGGCATGGTTGTTTGGTCTTGAATGATTATAAAATCATTTGTTTAATTTTATGAGGTAGTTTTGACCAGGTTACAGAATGTTGACCAGTATCACACACACACACACACGAGGCTAGAGTACTTTTAGGTTCAAGTTCTCCGAAGCAAACACTGTTTACCATTTTCATTGAGTTTAGTTTGGATTCATAGCTTTGACTGCAACCTTTTAATTCTAAACTGGAGAGATCTGAAAGTGAACTCACTAACTCAACATCTGGAAAAGATGCAAAAAAGTCATACATAGTTGCCTGACAGCTTCAATATCAGATATTTGTCTTATTTACCTAGTGAATAAACTATGACATTATCTTAGGAAGCTTGAATTACTATTTGGGTGGGTTATATAATATATATATATATATATATATATATGTAGAAGATTTATTGCCCTTGTAAGGGTTCGCTCCAATTGGCCCATCCGATGTATCTAAGATTTTATTTCTTGGTGCTCCTAAGATGAACTTAAGACATTTTGCTATACAGAGATGCCATCTCCATCAGTTCTCATACACTCATCTTGGGAGCTGATGATTTTCTTGTATTCCAGGCCAGTCATTTATTTGGGTTTAGTACTGAGTTTTCCGATTGATTGGCACATATAACTGGTCTTTTTTGGGCATTACTTGGTCTTTATTCTTTAGTTCATGTACTTCATTTGCTTTTATGTTCTGGTCTGATTCAAAAACCTCTGGTGGATTTACTTTCACTGCAGTTGCATGAGATTCAAAAGTTGAAATCTGCATCGAGCATGGCTAAGATTCAAATAGCTATGTTAGAACTAATATGTATTTGTCTCTCCTTTTGGCCTTTTCCATTTTCTCTTCAATGACTGCTATTTTTTACCTTTTATTTTCTCTCTTTATATATCATGGATTTGCTTACTATGATTTGTGTAATGTATCTCATTTGCTGATCAAGAATCTTCCATGAGCAGATGTAAATGGTGAGTTTTACCACTGGGGTACGATATATCGAGTAACCATTGGTATAGCCAAAGGACTAGAGCATCTCCACACTGCACTTGAGAAGCCTATGATCCATGGTAACCTCAAGTCGAAAAACATTCTTTTAGATCGCAATTACCAGCCATACATCTCGGATTTTGGCCTGCATCTCCTCTTAAATCCTATGGCTGGCCAAGAAATGCTTGAAGCCTCAGCTGCTCAGGGTTACAAGGCATCTGAACTGATTAAAATGAAGGATGTCAGTGAAGAGACCGATATATATAGCCTTGGTGTGATCATGCTCGAGTTGCTTTCAAGGAAGGAGCCTATCAATGAGCATCCAACCCCTGATGAGGATTTCTACTTGCCGAATTTCATGCGAACTGCTGTACTCGGACATAGAATATCTGACTTGTACCATCCAGACATTCTTCTCAGCAAAAGCTGGGACAATGGTGGCCCGGTTAGCGAAGAATGCATCCTAAAGTATTTTCAACTTGCTATGTCTTGCTGTTCTCCTTCTCCTTCACTGAGACCAAACATCAAGCAAGTCCTTAGGAAGCTTGAAGAGATTATCAAGTAAAAATCCATGTGTCATGTTGAAGAAATTAATTTTTGGATTCTAGACGTCATGGGTCACTTGGAGGAAAATGATGGGTAGATTTTCTGAGAAAATATGTTGTGTTCACTTTAGTGCCTGTACATTTGACAGCTAAAATTGCATTGATTCGTGGGATTGATGCGCGCTGCTGTGATCTTAGCTGGTGGATGTATGCATACTATAGTGCACCCATGAATTTCTCTCTCTTGTGAAAGGAAAGTGGAATAGGAAGGTTTTCAGAATTGTTGATGTTGATGTTTAGGGTGAAAGTCAAAAGGAAGATTCTTGTCTGAAACTGAAGCTGCACAATTGAAGGCATTGAATTCGGACCCCCAAAGTACTGATGTGAATTGGATTATGAGATTTTGGGGGTTCTTCTTTTTGTGATGGGATCAGAGAGATTGTGATAATGGCAGGAACATGAAGAATTTCCGTGAGGCCGTCAAGTTTATTACTTTTGTTCATATTTAACTGGTAAGTTTTGATGGGTTATAATAAAGATTCTTTCATCTTCAAGGATGTGTTCCTCAAGCTTGTGAAAGGGCAAGCCACGTCAGATTTCTGGTTAGACTTAAGTGCAAAGGAATATGAATGATTTTTTTTTTTTTTTTGGCGATAAGTAATATGAATGATTTGAACTCTCTCTTTTGTCCCCTGCACAACTTTGGAACTTTGTATCAGACTTCACAAAGTCCCATATTTCACACCTTAGGCTAGATAGCTAGATGATGAGAATTTGAGTAAAAGTTTGTTACTTGGATTCCTTTATTATTGTTTAAAAAAGCCAATATCTTGAAAGAATCTAGCGTTTCTTTGGGCAGATCTCACATCAGTTACACACCTTGCAAAATTGATAGTTTTGCTTTATATCAACCTAATTATAATTTATAACTCTTCCTGGGACAATCCCTTGTTAGTTTTGCATACCAAGAGGCTTTATATATATATATATATATATATAGACACAATCCTTGCATAATGCAGTATGATTCGACCTCACAATCTTGACCTCACAATCTTACAAGTTGTGAGCCAATTTCTGACCAACTAATTGAAGAAAATATTTTAAAGAAATCAATATATATTTTTTATAAATAATAAATATAACTAATTTCTTTAGTCTTTGCTTGTTTGCGATTGCGTCAACCCTATAAAAGTTCCTACAAAAACGTTCATTTTCACTTGATGTTTATTATTGTTGTGTCTGATTAAATCATTGTTGGATTTAATTGTAAGCAAATCCTCTAACAGTATTTGAATTAGAAAATATTTTAGATAGATTTGAATTTACAAATATTGGTAAGTCTAATATTTATTAGTAGATGTGCCTTTTTAAAAAGCTACAAAGATAAAAGATCCTACTTTTTTCAAAGGAATATTTAAGTTTATTATTATTTATATTATGCACAACTTATTTACTTAATTTATCACTTATATATATATATTAAATAAACACAAATTCTCAGCTATTACTTTTAACTTGGCATTCAAAATGAAGGAGACTTTTGCTTCTTCTTTGGCTAATAATCATAGAGACACACAATAAAATGAATAAATTGATTAATTGTGAATTGAAATTTTAGGCGACATGGTTTTGGAGAGGTGCTGAAATAACACTTGTGTGGTTAGAATATAAATGTGTGAATATATATTTTGCCCAAAGAAAATGTGTGCATGTGTGTGTAGTTGTTATTTCTCATGTGACTACTTACAACTCCTTCCTGTTATAAAGCATATTTGGCAACCACTTCTGTAAAGCACTTTCACATAAGTTGAGACAAAAATTTCTCATATACTTACCTCGGAATGTGTGAAATTACTTTTCAAAAGCTGTTTCCAAACATATATGATCTTAATTGATTCACCAAAATAACCAACGACAATTAATTCATTTAATATATAAATAATTATTTTTTTTCAATTTTACTGTAGATCTAATGACAAAAAGGGAAATCGGTATTAGTTATAAGGATAAAATTTAAAAATAACATTAATTATTCTACAAATAATCTATATTTTGAATCAAAAGCGACTTATATTATGGATAAAAAATAGTATTTTCTTTCATTAGTTTTCAAATTAAGAAAACAAAAGACATTATTAATTTATGAATTATTTTTCAAGTTATTCTAATATATAGTTCTTGATGCCAGACGGGGTCCTTTGATGCTATCGTTTGAAAATTTGTTGATGATGTTGGGAGAGGGTCCCACCAAACATGATTCCTTCGTAAACTATGGGGACATGTGGGACAAGGGACACAGAGAGAAAGCAAATCGAGCATCCAATATTGCCCTTTTTATTAAGGGAGAATTACTATAAAGTCCCATGTAAGAGAATTAATATCAGACAGGTTTTAAGAAGTTGTCAATGCGAGTAACTTGAATTGTCATTTATAGCTGCTTGAGTTGTCAATGAGACCTTTCTGATATTAATTCTCATACATGAGACTTTATAGTAATTCCCCCTCATACATTCATTTTCATTTCCCTTACATCAAAATTTCTCATGTATAATCAAATATTAAAAGGAGGAAAAATTAATCTTTTAATTCTTTAAATTTTAAATCATTCTCTTAACTATGATTTGGTACAATTCATTTTCTAAATTTTTACTCACTTATGGCTTACTCCTTTATTTTTTTTATTTTCTATATTATTATCAATGAATCATCTTATAAAAAAATTTATAAAATAATCCCATGGGGCACTTAGTTGGCATTAATTTTGGCCATGTTTACATTATCGTTACAATAAATTACGTTAAAAAAAGTAGTTTTTACTGTTAATCTAAATAGATATTTTAAATGTGTTATTAATATGTTTGCTAAATGAGATGACTCAGTGATAACAATATAAAAACTAAATGGATAAAGATTGAGTCATGAGTAAGTTAAAATTTTAACAACTGAACTTATTGTTGAAGAATTTATTTATAAATGAGTTAAGAATTTGAAAAAGCAAAAGATTTCACTAGCTTGAGTGACCAAATTAACCCTACGACTTATAACTGGAAGCATGTGCATGTTGGTCATTAACTAGGTTCTCCTACACCGTTTTGTGCTATCTTTAATGTTCAATTCTGCAAATGCCCTCATCTCAGTTGAAGCATGAGAACAAGGAAAGCTACTCTCTTATCACGTAATTATGAGCATACCACAGAGACAGACCCCTCCCCCTTGGGGGGGGGGGGATGAAATATAAGAAGCAATTTTATAATGAGTTGAACATTAGCATAAATTAAAAATAGTTAAATACAATTTTGTTACTTTAAAAATAGCTAAAGTAGAAGGGAAAACACAAAAAAATAGTTTAGTTTCAAGATAATTTTGTTATTTCAATTAAAAGTTACTTGTATCGTAGGATCAGATAAAATATATTTTTAACAAGGGGTTAATACAATTGTTGGTTTTTTAAATTCACCCTCATTTTGATTTTAATTAGGGTGAATGGTCATTTTTGTCTCGGAAGTATTCATGAAATATTATTAGGCATCCGGAAGTTTTTTTGATCTTAAAAGTGCCCGAAAAGTTTAAAAACGTATCAAATCTGCCCCGACTTAATGGATCCCTAATGGTTGCTAACGTGGCGTCCGCCTCACTTTTTTTTTTTTTCAAACACAGACTTTAAGAAAAAATTAGAAAAAGTTATTATTATTTCATAAAAAATAATATGAATTTTTTTAATTATTTTTCAATCTAAGTTGGAAAAAAAGTGAGGTGGATGCCACATCAGCAAACCACGTTAGCAATCATTTGGCTCCGTGATGGATCCATTAAGTCGGGGCAGATTTGATATGTTTTTAAACTTTTCGGGTACTTTTGAGATCAAAAAAACTTCCGGATATCTAGTGATATTTCACGAATACTTCCGAGATAAAAAAACCCTTAACTCTTTTAATTATTTAAAGGGTAAAATTTTTAAGATTTTTGTTAGATAATAGATACTAATGTTTTAAATTAAATGAAATTTAAAGAATTAAAACCAATAGTTTTAAATTTGAGGAAGTAAAATGAAGAACCAAAAATTACATCCATAAAAACAAACAACCATTGCTTGCAAATTTTATGATGTCGAGTTTTCTTACTATTTTCACTCCTCCTCTTTCTTTCCCTGCAGGTTTTGCTTTCGCTCTCTCGAACTGAAAAGAAGAGTAAAGCAAAGTGGTATGAGAGCTGCACTTAAGGCAAAAGAATGCTCACGAACATTCATTTTCAATTCAAAAGATGTCGCCACTTTCTTTTAAAAAAGAAAAAAAGAAAAAGCCGAAAGGATGCGTATTAGAAAAGCATCTCCAATAATTCATCTACCATTCACAAGATATTGTTAGCCTTCTTTCACTTGCATTGGTATCAGGCACACATTTTTGCTTGCTATCATCCCTCAATCTTCGTCATCAATCCGTTCTTCCTACCATGGCTGCAGAACTTGTCGGCGGTGCTGTTTTGTCTTCCTTTCTTCAAGTGGCTTTTGACCGGTTGGCTTCTCGTGAAATTCTTCATTACTTCCAAAGAAGAGGATTGAACGAGACTCTGGTGAGAAAGTTGAAGATCATGTTGATGTCCATCAACAACGTCATTGATGATGCTGAGTATAGGCAGTTCAGTGATTCAAATGTAAAGGCCTGGCTTTGTGAGCTGAAAGATGCTATGTATGATGCTGAGGATGTCTTGGATGAGGTTAACTATCAAGTGTACAAACACAAGATGGAGGCTCAAGATGAAACTCAAACTGGTGTTACTAGTAAGGTATGGAAACTCTTCTCTGCTTCTGCTAGTTCATTTGATCAGGAAATTGAATCAAGGATGAAACAAGTCCTTGAAAGCCTAGAATTTCTTGAGAGCAGAAAGATTGATCTGGGATTAAAGCAAAGTAAAGGTGGTGCTGTTGGATCTGTCACAAAGTTCCCGACAACTTCTTTGGTGGATGAAGATGGAATATATGGAAGGAAAGAAGAAAAGGGGTTGATGATCAAGCTGTTGCTAAATGACAAACACCTTTCTGTGATCTCTATTGTGGGTATGGGTGGGTTGGGTAAGACCACCCTTGCTCAGCTTGTCTATAATGATGAAAGGATTAAGAGTGAATTTGACGTCACAGTTTGGGTATGCGTTTCTGATGACTTTGATGTTTTGAGGTTAACAAAAGTAATTTTCAAGAAGATTATGGCATCTAATGACAGTATCGAAGATCTAGATATACTTCATAATAAGTTGAAGGATAAGTTGTTTGGGAAGAAATTCCTCATTGTTCTTGATGATGTTTGGTGTGATGATTATATATCATGGGAAACTCTTCTAGCGCCTTTCATTCGTGGGGCTGCAGGAAGCAGAATTCTTGTCACTTCACGCAATGAGAGTGTTGCTCTAGCTGCCCCCTCTGATGAAATATATCACCCACATGAACTTTCAGATAAAGATGGTTGGTTGTTATTTACGAAATATGCATTTCGCAACTCTTGTCCTCAAACAAATTCTGATCTTGAAGAGATTGGAAGGAGGATTGTTAAAAAGTGCAAAGGTTTGCCTCTGGCCTTGAAAACAATTGGAAGTCTCTTGTACGCAAAATCATCTTGGGAGGAATGGAATAGCATCTTGATAAGTGAGTTATGGAACACTTCATGTAAGAATATTCTTCTTGCTTTGATGTTGAGCTATCATTATCTCCCTTCTCATCTCAAGCGATGCTTTACTTATTGTTCATTATTCCTGAAGGATTATACGTTTAACAAGGAGGAATTGGTTGAATTGTGGATGGCCCAAGATTTCTTACAACCCTCTCAACAGAACAAGTCAATTAAAGAAGCAGGCAATGAAGCTTTCCAGGAGCTTGTGTCAAGGTCTTTTTTTCAAAAATCTCTTGAAGTTGAAACAATTTTTGTTATGCATGACATTGTCAATGATCTAGCAATTTTTGTATCTGGAGAGTTTTGTTTCAAGCAAGAGGTTCAAGAGGTGCCTTATATTTCAGAAAGAGACCGTCACTTATCCTTTGTAATTCATGAATGCAGAGAATCAAGGCAATTTGAATATTTGCCTAAAATTAAAAAATTGCAGACATTCTTGCCTCTTCTTCATCTTCATTTTGGCCCATCTTTTGTGTGGATTTCGAGCGATATAATATTTGATCAATTGTGTAAGTGCAAATACTTACGATTTTTATCTTTGGCTTGCAATTGCATAATTACAGAGATACCTGATTCTATAAGAGATCTCATACACCTTCGGTGTCTTGATCTATCTTGGTGTCAAATTAAGAGACTTCCTGAGTCAATATGTCTTCTCTATAATCTGCAAACATTGAAGTTGGCCAATTGCATACATTTGGATGAGTTGCCTACTGGTTTGCCTAAATTAAAAAAATTGCAGCAATTGGACTTGGGATACACTGGGTTGAAAAAGATTCCACCAAATTTGGGAGAGTTCAAAAATCTTCAAGTTCGTCTGACACCATTTTATGTGGGTGAATGCAATGAGATGAACATCAAACAAATAGGCGAACTCAATCTTCAGGGGGAACTTTCAATTTATGAGTTGCAAAATGTGGTTGATGGGATGGATGCGCTAAAAGTCAACTTGAAAGAAAAAATGTACCTTGAATACTTAACCTTCCAATGGAATAAAAACAATAACAATGATTCTCAGAACGAAAGGGATGTGTTGGAGAAGCTCCAACCTCACCGAAACTTGAAGGGCCTATCCATCAAGTACTACGGCGGTACAAGGTTTCCAGATTGGTTTGTTGATAACACAGTACTGCCCAACATAGTGTCCCTCAAGTTGAAGAGTTGCAAGTATTGTTTTGCTTTGCCTTCATTGGGCCTTCTGCCATCTCTCAAGTCACTATTCATTCAAAAGTTGGATGCCATTGTGACTGTTGGTGCTGAATTTTTTGGAGGTAATTCTAGTACTGTTCCTTTTGGATCTCTTGAAACATTGGAGTTTGCGCGAATGTTGAATTGGGAGGAATGGGATTGTAGGGTTGCTTCAAGGGCCTTCCCATGCCTTAAAGTGCTCAGTATAAGCGACTGTCCAAAGTTGACAGGGAATTTGCCCCAACAACTTATTTCTTTAGAAGATCTTGTTATTAAAGATAGCCCACAACTTGTTGCTTCGATGCCGTGGGCTCCAGTAATTCAGAGGTTGACTTTTGGAAATTGTGAACATGTGAAATTGGAATATACCCCTTCCACTCTAAAAGCACTCTGCTTTCATGGACCATGCAGGAATGTAAGTTTTCTTGAAAAGATTGAGCATACCCTTAATAACACCTTTATTGAAGAGGTTGAGATTTGGAATTGTCAAGATTGGGAGTTCCCATCGAAGCTACATCATGAGTCACTTCATATAATAAAAATAGAAAGTTGTGGGTCTCTTAGGATCTTCGCATTGGATCTATTCCCTGCAATTGAGGAGTTGTATGTTATTGGGTGTAAGAATTTGGAAATGATTTATGTTTCAGAGGGGTGCAACCATGTTCCAACAAGTCTTACAGAGTTGAGAATTGAAGAGTGTCCGAAATTCATATCATTACCGGAGCGTCTCAACATTTTTGCTCCGTCTCTTTTGGAGCTAGATATAATTGATTGTCCACAAATGGAATCATTCCCAGAGGGGGGTTTGCCATCAAATTTGAGAAAACTTTATATCGACCGATGCCCGAAACTGTTTGCATGCCGAACGAAATGGGGTTTGCACAATCTTGGTTCTCTAAGTTCATTGGACATTTCAGGTGATGAAGTGGTGGAGTGTCTACCTAAACCAGGACTGCTCCCAACTTCTCTTACAACACTTTGGATTGAAAGATGTTCCAATCTCAGAATGTTGGACTACAATGCTCTTTGCCAAGCGCCTTCCCTCAAAAGATTGCATCTTATATATTGTCCAAGACTCCAATGCTTTCCTAATGAGGGCCTACCCAATTCCCTTTCTGTCCTTGAAATTGGTGAAGCTTGTTCGGAGCTTACACAAAGGTGTCAGAAACCGAAAGGGCAAGATTGGCCAAAGATTGCTCACATACCTGACGTTATTATTTATTAGCCATAGCCCTCAGGTATTTTTTTTTGCTGTGTATCTCCATCTTCTCCTGCACACATATTCCTTTATGTCTAGTGTAATCTGCAGCAACTAAAGTATTTATATCCATTTATGATCATCGCCTATACTTAAGTTCTTGCACCAAAAAAAAAAAAGAAAAAAACAATATCCTATCATATTGTTACTTACTACCGTTTCTCTTTACACGACGACGACAACAACAACAACAATAATCCCCACAAACAACTTCTTTAACATTGTAACATTGTAGATATATGATGAATTCTTAACATTTACCCTCACATTCTTTCTTGTAAGGGGCAATAATGGTGAAGCTTGTACTCTGTCATTTGACTCAGTGCCTAATGGAATCATTGAAGATGCGATTTTGTTCTGTGTATACACATTCACTGTCTTCCAAATATTTCATTAGTTTTTGTTTCGGTATTTTCCCTAACATATAATTTTGGGGAAAAAAACCAGAGCTTCATTTGCTAAGGTAAATGTTGTAAGAACAAGCTATCTCATAAATGTGCCATGTATTGAGATCAGGATTCCATCACTCAAAGGAAATTGTAATGAGAGGTATATCTTTAATTATTAATTTCTTGAGTTGGGTTTCAAGAGATTAACAAGAGTCAACATGTCTTCATCTGTTATAAAAACCAACGAGGAGTTGAGTTTGAAGGACGAAATTAGTCTCGAAGCAATGTTCGAATTTCTGCTGAAAAAAAATCCATATTTAGTGCATAACATACTTCAAATATGATTACATCTAGTATGTGTTTAGCAAAAAAAAAAAAACTTAATAAAACTTTTTGCACATAGAGTTGGTAAAGCGGGCCAGCTTGTCGCGGGTTGCTTCCTCTATGGGTTGAGTTAAAAGACTCGCTTGTTGGCGGGCTGGTATTTTACCAACCCAGCCTACCATTGCCGATTTTTTTTTTATTTTTCATATTTTTATTACACATAATATTGTTTCAAAAAATTGGACTTAAGTTATCTTTTTCATTTTTTCAATACCTAAAATGAAATATCCTTTTTCACAAATTTAATTTATAAAAATACACTACAACTTGAATATAAAATATCTAATTCAAATTTCAAACAATACCATTTTAACATATATAATACACTTCATAAGATTGAATTCAAATATTACAATTCAAATTGAAAATAAATCACTAATCAAATGATCAATAATTGTCTAATGCTAATTAGGTTTATATTATAATAAGAAGTTGTTCACATATATTTTAATAATAAATTTCATTTTATATTTTTAATGGGCCAACCCGTCAACCTGTCAAAAAAGTGGCGGATAGGGTTGACAAAAAAGAGGCTCACCAAAGCGTGGATCTTTTTAGTAAATTAACTAATCTATCTATTATTTTTTAGACTAATTTGTCTGGCTTATAAACTAATATATAATCTAACCATACATATAAATATTTTAGATTGTATTTATTTAACTTTTTTTTATCACCTTGAAAAGTCAACTAGCTCTTATATTGAGGAATGGAGGTAATATAATTTATTGAAATTTTGTAGATATAGTTCTTTTCTTTTTCTCCTTTTTGTTTAGCTAATCATCATAAATCCTAATTATGTGTCATGATCTTTATAAGGCCAATTCAACATAAGTCTCTTATCATAAGCATACAAACTTTTTTTTTTTGGGCTCTGTTTCTATTTTCTTGCCGTTAGCTATTCTACCAATTAATAATTTACACGAGCATTAGGAGTATGGGCATTTTGAAGTGTGAAAATAATTAGATTTCTTAAAGTAAAAAGAGATACGATTTACATAGAAGAACGAATAGGATCTTAAAGTCTTGTTTACATTTTCAAATTATTGTTTCTATATATTTTTTTTAGAATAAACCGTCTCCTGAAACATACTCACATAACGTGTGTATTGGTTTTGACGTATCTTAATTATTTTCTGACACTTGATAAGAAAAGAAATAAAAAAGAAAAGATGAGGTTTTTGAAGCAAATACTGATCTAAAAGTAAATGATGTTCTATTCTTTTAACAACTTTCTTCTTTTAACAATTTAAAATCATAAATTGAAATACTCTATCAAGAATAATCAAATATTTATCAAACACATTTACACTTGAAGATGGACAACTTCCTTGAGTAATGAAAATTGAAGATAACAGATAGGAGACACTACTAACCAGCATAAATACTTCTTTTGTTCATAAACCAAAGCTAAAATGTAGGGGGGAAACACTTGAAGATGAATCCCTCCCTGCATGTTTTATAACAAATAATCTAATCACATATATGAACTTTCTAGCATTTTTTTTGGTTTAATAAACCAAAGCTAAAATGGAGAAATCAATAACTCACCAGTGAAACAGACGATTAAAAATGTTTGTATTAAGTTTTTTTTTTTTTTTGGATTTTCACTCCATAATAGCAGATAGAAGTGTGAAATTCATATTTGTCACTGGTGATTTGTCACGGGTTTGCAGCCATGTTACAATCACTTTGTAATCATAAGTATAACCGTCAGCAGCAGCACAAGGATTATCCATCACGTCTTGCGCCAATCACAGTATATAATGCCATTTCAATATCATATAGAGAAAGCAAAGGAAAAGGAAGGACAGAACTTAGTTATTATTATGAACATAAGCCAAAAGAGAGCTTAATTCCAAAAGACTGGATTATTAGAAGGGAGAGCCCCTTGAACCTATAAAATAAGTTTCATTTGTGCAGATTATCTAGTTAAAAAAAAAAAACACATGTGGACACTTCCCTTTTTTGTAACTGAGCACAAGATTGTGGTCAGTTAGTGAGCCCGTCCTTTGGTACTCTGGATCTATGTAGGAGAGTGTCCCAACAGGCTCTCTGTCATTGAACATTGTAGACAAAGTATCTGAATGGAGCATTGTAGAAAGGCCAATATCGCCAACCTTGCTCACATTCCGATCGAGCAAGATGTTCGCTGGTATCAAACCACGATGGATGATAGGTTTGGGCTTTGAGCTATGAAGAAAGGCAAGAACAGAGGCTACTTCCCATGCAATTTTGTACCTCTTGAACCATGGAATTGAGATATTACTTCTATTTCCGACTAAAGTGTCCCCTAAACTACCGTCCTCCATAAATTCATCTACAAGGCATCCATGACCAGGGCATGCCCCAAGAAGAAGGAAATTTGGATGACGAATTCTGCTCAGTATTTCTAGCTGCAGCAAACAGAATCATATGGATGATCATGTGGCCTATTTAGTATTTAGTCTCGTATTTATATGGCTACTTACTCATTGGCTAATAGCCCATTATCATAAATATATTAATATTAATAAAGGAAAAATGTGAAACATTAACACAAAACTAATGGACATCAGTATAAACCGTGTAAACAGTCGAACTAAATTCCAAAACTAGAGCAACACCTTGAAAAAAAAGAAAAGGTTTTCCAAAGTAAAATCCTAACAGAGGACGGATGTGGACAGACGTTTAGACTGCATAAACATGACCTGTAGCTTAGCCAATTATCACGATTAACTGTTTAAATTATGATAATCAGTAAGTGAAGTTTAATCAAGCTGAATTAGTTGGAATGGTGGAGTATTTTGGATCTTGTAAATAAGAAGAATAAAAACTGAAAATGTGAAAATAAACAAACTCAAATCCGATGAATAGAGAAACAGGAGGTGTCAGTGAAAGGCCAGTTAATAATTTCATATAAATATCAACATCATAAACATAAACTAGTTTTGCATATCCTATGTGTTCATAAGCTTTCACACCTCTTGTTGGAGTTGCTTGATGATGTGGTCCTCATTAGAGTGGAGTATTTTTACGGCCACAGGTGTATGATACAAATGGCATTTGTAAACTGTTCCACAGGCTCCCTTTCCCATTCCAAGCTCTTCAGAGAATGATGAGGTAGCTGAAAGTATTTCATCCCATGTAAACTTCTTATACTGAGGCATGGAACCACTAAGATCATCCTCTAGAGATTTTCATTCCTTTTGGCAGCTTCGACAGCTTTCTTCTCTGCCTCTCTTCTTTCAGCGGCTTCCTCTTCCGCGCTTCTTTTCAAATAAGAAGCTTCTCTTTCTGCTGCCTCACATTTCTCTCTCCCCTTCATTACTAATTTTTTGGCCGTGTCCTCCTTAGCAATAATTTCCTTCAATTTCATGGATTCCTCTGTTCTCTTCTTACTTAGCTTGTTCAATTGCTAAAACCATTTAAAAATTTACTCCAACTGACAATTTAAATCAAGAAAATGCATTCCATGCCAATTATGGGAATATGTGTTTCTACTCCAATTGCCATAGACTTAATTGCGGCTAAGCTGCATATGCATGCACGCATGTGGTGTATCAAGTAAGATGAGTAATTTTAAGTGAGACTGAGAAAAGCATGCAGTCACTGTGAGATCAAAAAGTAACAGGTAAGTTTATCACAAATGAATGATGATTTCTTCTTTGATTTTGAATAGACAATTTATGCTTTAATATTCATGATTAGCTTGTGAGCAAACAATGATTGCTTCAATATTCAAGATCCAAAAGGCCATCTAATTTTTATTTTTTTTTCCTTTTATCAGAAAAGTAGAGGCTTTGTTCATCCAAAACAAAAATGGAAATACTGCTAACCTACACGTGAAAAACATGGAGGTCAGCATTCCCCTACTAGAGAAAGATGCAAGCAATTGGATAAATACCATCTGTGATGCATAAATATTCTGTCTTTGAGCCACCATCTGCATTCCTTGCGCATGCGTTAGTTCAATTCTCAACCTTTCCAGCTCAAGGTTAAAATTTTTCTGCTCATGTAAATGACAAAAAGAGAGGGGAAAAAAAGGAAAATAATTAATTCCAAATTAAAGCTTCACCCTACTGGAAGTTTGTAAAACAAGAGTAGTAGAAAAAAAAAAAAATTTACCCAGTATTTGCATGCTGCAGTTGAGTCTACTTTATAATTACGATGGTACCATTAAAATAGGAATTAATTCAGAGAGCCACTGTTGCTTGGAGTATAAGCTATAGCTGTATACAAGTACCATTTATTGTACCTGCATATCAGGTGACACGGTTGCCACAGGTGCATCAATGGTGGGATTTTGTTCATAATTCCAAGATTTACCATCTGATAGATTGCTTTTGCAGCTAGAGGCCCGGCTCAAAGCATAGGCAATATCTGACTTTCTGGAAGAAGAATATATAGCAGTTTGCTCTATGCCAAGTTCTAGATAATGGTTTCTAGCTAGAGCGATTATTATCAATTAAACCAGATTTTGTGCTCTGATGGGTCTGATTAATGGTTGAAAGAGCTCGATATCTCTGTGCCGATATGGAAGAGGAATGAATAGGAGTATATGATCTGATTCAGCCATAGTCTGCACACAATAAAAATCACAGGTCTTTAATATACTAGTCTAAGGATAGACCTTCAGAACAAATGCAGTAAAGCCAGATCTTCTTTAGGAGTCCATGAGAATTCATATGGATGCCGAATGTGCTGCTAACTCTTTTTAAATAAGGTCATAAGAAACAGATGATCTATTATTTTATTCTCGGAATTGTATGAAACATGTAAAATACATTGACAGAAGTATGAGAAGGCTCATAAAAATGCACAATGTACTGACAATGCTGCAACACGGGAATGATGGTGCCATAAAAGTTTTAGCATGGTCGCAGGATTTTCAACAAGTTTAGGATATTAGAAAAAGAAAATATATATAAATTTGCATATGATAATCAGTAAGTGAAGTTTAATCAAGATTTAAGTTCATTATTTTTTATATTATGTATGACTTATTTTATTAATTGTCATTAATACTACTTCCGATTCTTATTATAAGAGCTAATTGAAAATTAGATTTGATCATAAATATAAGACTTTATCCACTTTGTCTCCTATATTTAGTCATTTTTTCAAACTACCCTTATCGATACTTTTTTTACTATAATTAGATACCACAATTATTTGAATATATACTATACATAGAAAAATACTACTTCCTCCCCATTTCTGAGAGATGAACCAGCAACAATTTATATCAATTTGTATTTTTTATTTTTCAATCAATTCAAATATTCAAATTCATAAAAGAGAGTATATATTTTTGTTCAAAAATAAAAATAAAATATATGATGTGTTAAAAAGGTCAGAAAAAAAAATGAAAATATAATATGAATATCATTGGATGCAATTTTTAATTTCTCACTGTCAATTTTTTTTTTGTAACATATAACCGTAAAAAAGAAAGGATCAGTAAAAGGAAAACATTAAATTGCTAAATTTTAATCAGGATTATTTAAAGGGAAAATCCCTAGAAAGTTCCCCTTGAAATTCTGAAATCCTATTTGCTGCCATAAATAAAGGAAATGATAGATAGGTATCAAAAGTTATCAGAAATAGTATAGGTAAGAACCTGGGATTTTAGAAATTGACAGAAAAGACAAAACTATTTTTAAGTTGTTAGAAGTTGTCATTATATTTTTACGGAGTTGTCAATAAGTTGCGAAAAGTTGTCAACCAATTCAATGGAGCAATAAAAGCACTCGAGGGGAAAAGTTGTCAATAACATAAAAATACTTGTCATTCTCTTTAAACAAGTTGTCAATAAACTAGAAAAGATTGTTATTCACCGCGAGTGAAACAACATGGTGCCCCAAATGGAGGTATTGTCAAAAATATTAAACAAGTTGTCATTACTTTTGATGAAGTTGTCAACACGCCATAAGAAGTTGTCAATCAATATAACGAAGCAACAGAGGCACTTAAGTGGAAAAGTTGTTAATACAATAGAAAATTATGTTCTCCAGAACTCAATGGAACAACATAGACACCCTAATGGAGATGTGTTTAAAAGCATAAAATAAGTTGTCATCATGTTTGATGGAGTTGTCAATACGCTACAAAAAATTGTGAACTAACTTAACGGAGCAACAGAGGCAGCTAAGTGGAAAAGTTGTCAAAATCATTGTCATTTCTTTTACAAGAGTTCTCAATAAACTATGAATTTTTTTTTTCTAAAACATAATGAAGCAACATAGGCACAATAATAGATATATGCTGAAAAGGATAAAATAAGTTGTCATTACATTTAATAGAGCTGTCAATAGGCTATGAAAAGTTGTCAACCAACTCAAATGAGCAAAAGAGGCACCCGAGTTGAAAAGTCAAAATCATTACATCACTTGTCGTTCTCTTTGAAAGAGTTGCTAATAAGCTATGTGGATATATAATCCTGGTATTTGTTTTTTAAAAATTTCTGAAGGGTAGTTCTGTCATTTTGCTCAAATTTTGAAATTCTCATTTGTTGACAGCTACTGATCCGTCATTTCCCTTATTCATGACAATAAATCGGGTTTCAGAATTTCAAGGAATATTTAGAAGGGATTTTTCCTTTCTTAAAATTATAATAAAAAATATTTAAAAGATAAATTTATCTCTAGAAAAAATACTAAGAAAATGATATAAAAATGAAGCTAAGCCTTATGTAAGGGTATTTTTAAAATATTAAGTGAATTAACTAATTTAAATGATTTATTTAATTTCTATAATAAATATTGGAGATAATATATTAAATAGGACAAAACTTAAATTCCTAACTATTATTCTTAACTCGGCATTCATAACTTGGCAACCTGTAGTTGGAGGAAGATGGCTATTTAGGAGGTAGGCATGAAGGAGATTTTTGGTTCTTCTTTGCTTAATGATCATTGCCGTTGAGATAAAGAATGAAATGAGTTAAGTTAATATATTGTATAATGAGAGAGACATGAAATGAATTTTAGTTCAATTTATTTATATAAATCTCACACATAATATTTTATACACTTTATTTAAAATTAATTAATTAATTAATTGTATACAAATTGAAATTAGCATACATTGTGACTGAAATTTCAGGCCGCTGGATTTGAAGAATTAAATAGACATTAATTTGCTGAGAAACAATACATAAATTATGTTTTATACAAGAGCAAAGATATACTCTCCTCCTGATTCTAAATATAATAATATAAGGGTTAGATAATTAATTATGATATATTAAAAAAAATTAGACAAATTAGTTATTTATAATAAGTATATGTTGGTTATCCTAAAATGAACTCCTCCATCATGACTTCATTTACATGAAAAACCCTAATATGCACAATCAACAGAAATATTGATGTAAAACGGAAAGGGGTAAATGGAGAAGAGAGAGAAAGAAGGGCATAAGAAAAAGAGAGAGAGAGGAGAAAGGGCGGTAGAGAAAGAATTCAATGCAATATTCAAGTTTGATTGTAACTCAGAAACTCTAGCTCTATTTATAAATATCTAAAAATATTAAAATAATAAAGAAAATAATCCAAATTTAAATATGACTGTGATGAAGTTATGTAGAGTTGTGAATCTCTTTTGCTTGCGATTAATGAATAAGACTTGTGGTGGAATGCATAAAAGAAAAGTAAAGTAATGGGCTGAGGGTGATCCAATCACTGTATATTGAAATATCAGGATCTTTGTTTCTCTTGTGAAGAATTTCCCAAATGATTGGTTCTTGCTTCTGAAATATTGTTTTAAGATAAGTTTCAGATCTTAAAAAATGGCCATTAACATAGCAGCTTCCACGAACATGCAAGGTTCTTGTTTTTGGAACCTTCTCTTGCTCTTGTTTTTGGGACCTTACAATATGAAGGTCTTTAGCCAATTGTCGTCTCTCAAAGAATTGATTCTTGAAGATTCTTTGTGGCTTCAATGCTTAAACAGCAGTTCCATGCGTCAGGATTGATCATAAGCCTCGTTATTACAATAAGCACTTTGATTATTTGTATTCCCTCTCTTCTTAACATTGCTTCAAATGTATCCATAGCTTCAGGAATATTTATATCTTTTTTTGATTGTATTAATGCTATTAATCTACAACATTTAATTTTTAATATAAGAGTCAATTGATATTTTTTAAGGAAAATTAATGAAACTAATTAATTAATAGATTCATCATTTTTTTCAAATTAATTTGTCTGACTTATAAACTGATATATAATCTAATGATACATATAAGTATTTCAGAATACATATTGTATTTAAGTAATTTATTTAATATTTTTGATCTCTTCAAAAAGTCAATTAGTGTTTTTATCCAGGCATGAGAATCCGGACCGGACCGGTCGAGTCAAACCGGAAACCGGCGACTCGGCCTCCAGTCCTGTCTGAGTTGTACCATGACCTTGGGTTGAGTTAACTCGGTGAAACTCGGACTGAACCGGAGTAACCGGGAGTCAACTCGGACAACTCACCTAGTTGAAGGGATCACCTGAGTTACGTTATTTTTTTTAAACAATCAGAAAGAGAGCAGGCGAGTTGGAGTTGGAGTGGGAAGCCAAGCTTTTAATGGAGGATAACAGCTTATAGAGTTCATCATGGGGGTGAGAGCGGAGAGACTGGGGAAGAGAATGGCCAAAGCATTAAAATAGAAATGAAGGCGACAAAGGGCTTACGGTTGGGGGCTCTAAGGAAAGAGGGCTGATCTTCGAGGCACCGGCTCTGTTTTAGCTCCTAAGAAGAAATGTGATGGGGGAGGTGAAGTTGAGAGCGTGAGCAAGCGTTCTGGTGAGGTGAAAGATGGAGAAGTCACGGCGGAAGGAGAGTTTGAGTGGAGTGACGGAGAAGGAGTCCAACGCAAGGGGGAGAGTGAAGGTGAGACGAAGTGAAGTTGAAAGATGAAGACAAGGATGCGTTGGGAGAGTGAAGATGAGATGAAGTGGAGTTGAAAGATGGAGACAAGGAGACAGGGGCACGGGGCTCAAAGCTGGAAAAAAAAGTGTACCCAACTAAACACAAAAAAGAAAGTCTGAAAAAAAATCTGTTTCTAATTGCTTCCACCTTGTCCCATTTGATTCCACATCATCCCATTTAGTTGCTTTTCAACTAATTTAGTTTTTGGGTTAATCTTCTATTTTAATTTGAGTGTGTCTGTTTTGGTTCCTATGTAGGGATATATGATTAGTTTAATAATTGTTATTTTCTTAATATTAGAATTTTATACTTAGTTCTTGGAATGTGATTATATGAATATGTGATGAAATTTATTTTTTAATTTTTTTTATTTTTCACTGGTTTGACTCCGATCTGATCCATTAACCCTTGACCCGCACTAGTTTCTCGCATATGTAGAGATGGTTCAGAAGTTGAAGTGGAATCTTGAAAGTGAGCTGTTTTTATAAGTTGGAGGTCACTTTCTTATGGAACTCACTTCCATAAATGTGTTTATAATAATCTCACATTTAATATTTTTATATACTTTAATTTAAATGAATTAATTAAATAAAAAGTGAGCTATACATATGCTTTACGGTCCAAGTGATATTAAACACTTTCCTTGATGCTTTTTCGAAGTGCACCCTTTTGAGTTTGAATCCTTTTTAAAAGGTACAAGTTTGAATCCTTTTAACAGCTTTTACAGGTCAAGAATGCATTGCATTTTGAGAAAAAGGCTGTTTAGCAACTAATTTAACCAAAATGTATTTTGACCCTAGAATGTATTGTGCGGAGAAGGAGAAAAAAACTCTTTCTATCCAGAATGCATTTTAGGTTGCGATCTATATATTTTAAGTCGCAATTTGAAAGTTTTACGTTTAGGTCACGACCTTTAGTATTTTATGTCACCGTAAAACTTTCAAGTTGTGATATGGTATACTCAAAGTCACAACCTATATATGTTAAGTCATGACATGTGACATTCTAATTACTTTTTTATCATTTTATTTTTTCTTTAGTTTTATTAAAATATAAAATAAAAATGCATATATGTATATATATGTATCATTTAATGAAATTCATTTTTTTCACTTTCTACCAAAAGTCACTTTTACAACATTTATCCAAACATATTTTCATTTTTCAAAATACATTTGGGACAAAAATTATTTTTCAAAATGCATTCCCTTACACGGTTTTTCCAAAATGGGCTAGGCATTATGTCATGAGTTTATAGTATAGACAAAAAAAATTGTTGAGACGCAACCCACAACATGATATAATATATATTTTTCACACAACGGCAAAGATATAATATTTATTTCGGATTCAAAATCAACTAGGCCATTGATATTATCTTTTGAAACTTTGTTGAGACTTCAATTTTTTTTAAATTATATTTTATTATAATACAATAAAGGGCTAAGATGCATCCAATTTTGTGGTGTATCTAACACCCCTAAAATATTTTTTTTATGTGAGCCTATTATTCTAAGGTATTATTTTTACATCCAGCAGCGTAAAATATTTTTTTATACGAATTCACAAAACCTTAAAATAATTTTTTGTGCTTCCAACATGAAAAAATACTTTATGATTCTGAGTATGTTATGAAATACTTCATAGTATTATATATATATATATATATTGGAAAATACATCATCTATTGGATGCATATGAGAAAATAATTTAGGTTGAATGCATGTGAACGTAAAATAAAAATGTCATCATGTCATGTGAAATTGGCTGTTAAGAATATGGAAAGTTACTCAGCACAAGGGATATGCAACACTTGAAGCAACCTGTCCTAGGTTGAGCTTAAGCTCTCTCTAGGCTCTTCTCCTTGGGCATTTTGTTGAGCGATTGAGCAAATCCTCTGCAAAGTCATTGCAACTACGTGGAAAAGAAGAGAGAACAGTAGGAGTGGCATGTGTTGCACTCAACTATAAGTAAAACAAATCCGGCCAAAAAAAAAAAATTCATTTTTAATTCAAGAGGTCGGCCACTTGAGGCATGTGCATCTCAATTAAGTAATTCAAATCCTCCCACACTTAGTGTTCACCTGCATTGTTCTTAAGCGCACTTGCTCCCCAAAATTCATTTGTAATTCAAAAGATGTCGGCCATTGAGCTCTGTGTGTGCATCTCGCAGCATTGAGCTGTGTGTTAAATTATTTGGCCAAACAACCAATACAAAGACTTTCTCATTCTCTGCCACAGTTCCATCTAGAAGAGTGGGTAGAAGCAGGAGCATGCTTTGCCTGTCCAGCTTCTAGAAGGATGTCACCCTCATAAGTTTGAAGTTCGTCGTCCCCCACCTTTATAAACCCTATTCAGCAGGCCATGCTTTTGAAACATTTCGCCATTCCCAATCTGTCGAACGAGTACAGCCCCCAATCTCTGCTTCATTTCTATTTCGATTCTGTCTCCTTGAGCTCGCCAGATTCTCTCTTTTTAATGTTAGATACGGATAGGTAGATATCTGACACAACTGTTTGATTGAAGTAATAATAAAATACAATATTTATAGTATATATTTATTCTTATAATCTTTCAAAAGTTACAAAAATAATAAAATAATTAAACACTAAATCATAGTCACTAACAATTAGTTGTGGTTTGATTTAGTAATCCAAAAAAGAAAAGTAAGAAATCATAAATATAATGATAAATTGAAGGAATAAATTCAGTTAAAGGTAATCTAAATTCATTAAAACTAAAAATAAAAAAGATCAGGATTTCTTTAAAAAAGAAGAAGAAGTCTGACTCGTGTTATGATATGGGTTACTCCAAGTCAAAATAAGCCTGACTTTCCGATTGTCTGACTGGATGGTCGATTTCTGGGTCTACCTTGGAGGTAGTCTTTTAATTTGTTTTTTTGGCATCTGTCAGGAGATAGTCATGAAGGTGACTTTTGCTTCTTTGCTTAATGATCATAGAAATTAAGAATGAAATGAAGAAGTTAATATATTGAATAACGAGATAAACCTGAAATTAATTTTAGTTAAATTTATTTATATAAATCTCACATTTAATATTTTTTAAAAAAAATTAGATAAATTGGTTATTAGTAATAAATATGAATTGAATTTCCTAAAATGAACTCATTCATCATGATTATCTTTGAATGGAGATGTTTTAATGTGGACAATCAATAAGAATATTTTAGGGAAAACATTATCAATTTAGAAGGTAAAATAGATTGAGAATTATATTTAGAAACAAAGTTAATTACAAACTATATCTTCTGTTAGAAACCGAAGAGAGTAGTTAATAGAACCTTATATTAATTCTAAATCTAAAACATCAATCAACTTCATTTTGTCTTGTATCCTACCGATTTCAAAACTGATTCACCTGTGATATGACTAGTAGTCCACTCAAATTGAGTTTTAATACCATTATAAAAAATTATCTGCAAAGCTAATGAAAATACGTGAGGTTCTTGGGCAAAAAAAACAGAGAGAGAAGGAAATGAAAAGGAAAGAAAAGGCACATGAACAGCGTTCAATTAAGTCAAAATGCATCCTCCCAAGTCCCAAGATGTCGGCCACATGCCGTGTGCGTATCACGAAACTTTGCTGTGTGTTGAGTTATCTGGTCAAAGAGCCATTAGCTAGCACCTTCATTTGGCATTATAATTTTGCCATCCTTCCTCACTCTCCTTCTCCACTTTGTTCTTCCTACCATGGCCGCAGAACTTGTTGGCAGTGCTGTTTTGTCTTCCTTCCTTCAGGTGGCTTTTAACAGGTTGGCTTCTCGTGAAACGCTTCATTACTTCCAAAGAAGAGGATTGAACGAAACTCTCGTGAGAAAGTTGAAGATCATGTTGATATCCATCAACAGTGTCATTGATGATGCTGAATATAGGCAGTTCAGTGATTCAAATGTGAAGGCTTGGCTTTGTGAGTTGAAAGATGCTATGTACGATGCTGAGGATGTCTTGGATGAGGTTAACCATCAAGTCTACAAACACAAGATGAAGGCTGAAGCTGAAACTCAAACTTGTGTTGCTTGTAAGCAGGTATGGAAACTCTTCTCTGCTTCTACTAGTTCATTTGATCGACGAATTAAATCAAGGGTGGAAGAAGTCCTTAAAAGCCTAGAATTTCTTGCGAACAGAAAGAATGATCTGGGATTAGAACAGAGTAGAGGTGTTGTTGTTGGATCTGTCACAAATTTGCCAACAACTTCTTTGGTGGATGAAGATGGAATATTTGGCAGGGATAAGGATCAAGAGAATATCATTAGTAAGTTGCTAAATGACAAACACTTTTTTGTGATCCCTATTGTGGGTATGGGTGGTCTGGGTAAGACCACTCTTGCTCAGATCGTATATAATGATGAGATGATTAAGAGTGAATTTGACTACAAAGTTTGGGTATGTGTTTCTAATGACTTTGATGTTTTGAGGTTAACAAAAGTAATTTTCAAGAAAATCAAGGGATCTAATGCTGGTGATAAAGATGATCTAGATACACTTCAAAATAAGTTGAAGGATGAGTTGTCTGGGAAGAAATTCCTCATTGTTCTTGATGATGTTTGGTGTGAAAAATTTGAACTATGGGATGCTCTTCTATTGCCTTTCAATCATGGGGCTGCACAAGGCAGAATTCTTGTCACTTCACGCAATGAGAGTGTTGCTCTAGCTGGCCGCGCTGACTCTGATGATATATACCTCCCAGGTCTACTGTCAGATGAAGATGGTTGGGAGTTATTTAAAAAATATGCATTTCGCAACTCCTGTCCTCAAATAAATTCTGATCTTGAAGAGATGGGAAGAAGGATTGTTGAAAAGTGTAAAGGTTTGCCTCTGGCCTTGAAAACAATTGGAAGTCTCATGTATGGGAAATCATCTTGGGAGGAATGGAATAGGATCTTGACAAGTGAGTTATGGGGAATTTCATGTGAGAATATTCTTCCTGCTTTGATGTTGAGCTACCATTATCTCCCTTCTCATCTCAAGCGATGCTTTGCTTACTGTTCATTATTCCCTAAGGATTATGAGTTTGACAAGGTAGAATTAGTTCAATTGTGGATGGCACAAGATTTCTTACAAGCCTCTAATCGGTTGAGCAAGCCCATTGAAGAATTAGGCAATGAAGCTTTCCAGGAGCTTTTGTCAAGGTCTTTTTTTCAGAAATCTTCTGTATATGAAACACATTTTGTTATGCATGACATTGTCAATGATCTGGCAATTTTGGTATCTGGAGAGTCTAGTTTCAAGCAAGAGGTGAAAGATATTCCAAAAAAAGCCCTTCACTTATCCTTCTTAAGTCCTAACTTGCAAGAATTAAGTCAATTTAAAGGTTTGCAAGATACTGAAAAATTGCGGTCATTCTTGGCTCTCCATCCTCTTCCTTGTTCATATTCTGGTTTGGGATTGGGTAATATAATATTTGATCAATTGTGTAAATGCAAATACTTACGATCTTTATCTTGGCCTATCAATGTTGGACTTACAGAGATACCTGATTCTATAAGAAATCTCATACACCTTCGGTATCTTGATCTATATGATTGTGGAATCAAGAGACTTCCGAAGTCAATATGTCTTCTCTATAATCTTCAAACATTGAAGTTGGCCTCTTGTGAAGATTTGGATGAGTTGCCTACTGATTTGTATAAATTAAAAAATCTGCGCTACTTAGACTTACGATACACTAATTTGAGAAAGATTCCACCAAATTTGGGTGAGTTGAAAAATCTTCAAGTTGTTCTTCTGGATTCATTTTATGTGGGCAAATGCAGTGAACTAAACATCAAACAACTAGGTGAACTCAATCTTCAGGGGAAGCTTTCAATTTTTGAATTGCAGAATGTGGTTGATGCAATGGATGCACTAAAAGCCAATTTGAAAGAAAAAAGGAACCTTTACAAATTAACCTTCCAATGGAATAGATACAATAACGATGATTCTCAGAATGAAAGGGATGTGCTAGAGAAGCTCCAACCTCACCCAAACTTAAAGAAACTATCCATCAACAATTACAACGATAAATGGTTTCCAGATTGGCTTGTTGATAACACAGTACTGCCTAACATAGTGTCCCTCAAGTTGGTAAGTTGCAAGTATTGTTTCGCTTTGCCATCATTGGGCCTTCTGCCGTCTCTCAAGTCGCTACTCATTGAAGAGTTGGATGGCATTGAGACTGTTGGTGCTGATTTTTTTGGAGGTAATTCTTGTACTGTTCCTTTTAGATCTCTTGAAAAGTTGGAGCTTGTGGGAATGGTGAAGTGGGAGGAATGGGATTGTAAGACTGCTTCAAGGGCCTTCCCATGCCTTAAAGAGCTTTATATAAGCAATTGTCCAAAGCTGAAAGGGAATTTGCCTCGGCAATTTCTTTCTTTAGAAGATCTTGCTATTTATAATAGCCCACAACTTGTTGGTTTGGAGCTATGGGCTCCAAAAATTCAAAGGTTAATTCTTAGAAGTTGTGGAAATGAAGCAGAGTTCCCATTGAAGCAACCTCATGGCTCACTTCGTGAAATAAAATTAGACAGAAGTTGTGGATCTCTTAAGACCTTCGCATTGGATCTATTCCCTGCAATTTACGAGTTGTCTTTTGAAGAGTGCAAGAATCTGGAAATGATTTCTATTTCAGAGGGGCACAACCATGTTCGAACAAGTCTTACAGAGTTGAGAATTGAGGAGTGTCCAAAGGAATGGGATTGTACAACTGCTTCAAGGGCCTTCTCATGCCTTAAAGTGCTTTCTATAAGAGATTGTCCAAAGCTGAAAGGGAATTTTCCCCAACAACTTCCTTCTTTAGAAGATCTTGTTATTGAACATAGCCCACTATTTGTTGCTTTGGTGCTGTGGGCTCCAAAAATTCAAAGGTTGATTCTTAGAAACTGTGGAAATGAAGTAGAGTTCCCATTGAAGCAACCTCATGACTCACTTTGTGTAGTAAAATTAGAAAGAAGTTGTGGGTCTCTTAAGACTTTCGCATTGGATCTATTCCCTGCAATTTATGAGTTGTCTCTTGGAGGGTGTAAGAATCTGGAAATGATTTCTATTTCAGAGGGGCACAGCCATGTTCTAACAAATCTTACAGAGTTAAAAATTGAGGAGTGTCCGAAATTCATGTCATTACCGGAGCCGGAGCGTATCAATATTTTTGCTCCGTCTCTTAGTAGACTGTATATAACTGATTGCTCACAAATGGAATCGTTTCCAGAGGGGGGTTTGCCATCAAAGCTGACAGATCTTGGTATCGAGCGATGCCCGAAACTGTTTGCATGTCGAAGGAAATGGGGTTTGCACAATCATGGTTCTCTACGTTCATTGGCCATAGGTGATGAAGTGGTGGGGTGTCTTCCTGAACTAGGACTGCTCCCAACTTCTCTTACAACACTTTGTATTGTAGGATGTTCCAATCTCATAATGTTGGACTACAATGCTCTTTGCCAAGCACCTTCCCTCAAACAATTGTATCTAAAGGATTGTCCGAGACTCCAATGCTTGCCCGAGGAGGGCCTCCCCAGTTCTCTTTATCTCCTTCAAATTATGGGAGATTGTTCGAAGCTTAAACAAAGGTGCCAGAAACCGATAGGGCAAGATTGGCCAAAGATTGCTCACATCTCTTGCGTTCTTATTTTATAGCCATATCCCTCAGGTATCTTTTGCTGTGTATCTTCATCTTCTCCTGCACACATGTTCTTTTATGTCTAGTATAATCTGCAACAGCTAAAGTATTTATATCCATTTTTGATCATAGCCTATACTTCAGTTCTTGCACCAAAAACAAAAACAATTTCTTGTTATATTGTTAACTACTAACCTTTTCTCGTTACATGTTTGCCTCACAATTACAACACCAACAACGACAATAATAATTCCCACAAACGACTTCTTTATACACTGTAACATTTGTGTATATATAATGAATTCTTAACATTTACTCTTATTTTTTTCCTACCAGGGGCAATGATAGGGTGGTTTGTACTCAATCATTTGACTCCTCGATCCATGGCATTCAGCTGAACGGAGCCACCGAAGACGCTTTTTTAATTTGTTTTGTGTGTCACATTATTTGATTTTAAATATTTGATTAGTTTTTGTTTTGGGATTTTCCCCAAGATACAATTTTGGGGAAAACGGAGCTTCATTTGCTAAAATAAATATGTACCATGTATTGAGACCAGAATTCCATGACTCAAGGAAAATTCTAAAATATTCCCGGATATAACGTTCTGTATTGGCTGCAATGGAAATCTACACAATTGTTTCATTTGTTAAATTTAAAAAAAAAATGTTACAGAGCAATATTTATGTATGACTTACGGAAAATTCTTGGATATAGGTCTTTTCTTTTCTTTGTTTGGCTAATTGTCATATAATGCTAATTATGTATCGTGATTTTTATTGGCCCAACTCAATACAAGCATCTTATCATAGTACATCAAATTTTTATTTTTCACTGTGTTTCTATTTGCCTGCTGTTAGTTGTTCTACCTAATCAATTACCTAAGAATAAGGGATATGGACTGAAAATCTTAATATTTCTTAAGGTGACAAGAGGTACGATTCACATGAATGAGTTGGAATCTTAAGGCTCCACTTGAATGGGAAGTTAAGTTGAGAGGAAAGAAAATAGAAGGAGAGAAAATGGATGGAGATGAGAGAAAAGTGCAAAGAAAGTATTATCATCCATTATACTTAAATAGACGAAAAAAACACAAAGGAAAAAAAATAGATAAATAGTTCAATGACTAAAATATTTTTAAATAAAAATATTTTAATAAATAGTTAAATAAGTAAAGTATCTCTAAAATATATAAAGTATAATATCAAATTAAATATGATAATGAAAAATTATATTGACATTAATATCATTAAATAATTTAAAATTAAATTATTTATTAAATATATGTTTTCATGTTATTATATTTCAAAATAAAATAATTGAGAAAACGGAAAATTTCTACAAAAGGAAAAACAGTCCACCTTTTTATTGCAGTTCAAGTCTCAATCATATATAGATGTTTGTAATGTAAATAAAAAGTCTAACTAATCTAAAATATTTTTTCAGGTATATCTAATATTCTAAAGCACTTTTTTGTAAATCCCATCTCTTAAAGTATTTTTTTAGATGTATTTAAAATCTTAAAATATTTTTTGTGTGCATCAAACATGAGAAAATAGTTTATAATACTGAATACACTGCGAAATATGAATTTCATAGCGTTAGATATATCATATATGTGAGAAAATAACTCAGGCTGGTTGCATATGAACATAAAATAAAAATGTAATCATATCATGTCAAATTGGCTGTTAAGAATATGGATAGTTACCCAGCATAAGAGATATGCAACATATATGAAGCAACATGTTGGAAGGGAATTTTCCCTTTTCTTCTTTATTTGTTGTTGAGCTATCATTATCTTGCTTCTTATGTTAAGCACTGCTTTTCTTATTGTTCATTATTCCTGAAGGATTATAAATTTTACAAGGAGGAATTAGTTGCATTGTGGATGGCCTCTCAATTGTATGCTTTTCTGACAAGCCTCTCAATTGAACAAGTCAGTTGAAGAAGCAGGCAATGAAACTTTCCAGGCACTTGTGTCAAGGTCTTTCTTTCATAAATCTTCTGAAAATGAAACAGGTTTCAGCGGCTAAAGTATTTATATCCATTTATAATCATCGCTATACTTAAGTTCTTGCACCAAAAACAAAAACAATATCCTGTCATATTGTTACTTACTACTGTTTCTCTTTACATGACGACGACGACAAGAAGAAGAAGAAGTATCCCCACAAATAACCTCTTTAACATTGTAATATTTGTAGATATATATAATGAAACCTTAACATTTACTCTCATATTCTTTCTTGTGAGGGGCAATAATAATGAAGCTTATACTCTGTAACTTGGCACCCCAAATCTACATGATTAAGCCCTTAATGGAGTCATTGAAGATGTGTTTTTGTTCTGTGTATACACATTCGCTGTCTTCCAAATATTTCATTAGTGTCTGTTTTGGGTATTTTCCCTAACATACAATTTTGGGGAAAAAACGAGAGCTTCACTTGCTAAGGTAAGTGTGCCATCTATTGAGATCAGGATTCCATTACTCAAAGGAAATTGTAAACAGAGGTCTATTTCTTAATTATTAATTTCTTGAGTTGGGTTTCAAGAGATTAACAAGAGTCAACACGTATTCATCTCTTATAAAAACCAACAGGTAGTTGAGTCTAGAGGACGGAATTAGTCGTGAATTAATGTTCGAATCCTTACTAGAAGAAGTGTCTACATTTAATGTCTAACACTACTTCGAATATGATCACTTCCAGTATAAGGATATCTGTACTTGGAAAAAGAAAACACACTTACAAAAGTATTTGCAGATATCACATTTTCTATGGGTAATTCATCTACAGTGGAAATTTATACAGTTACATAATTTGAAGAAAATGTTACAGCTCAATAACTATGTGCTACCTCTGTTCTTCAATATAAAAGTTAGTTGACATTTTTTTAGAGAGATTAAGAAAGCAAATTAACTAATTTATTTTTTCCAAACTAATTTATTTGACTTATAAACTAATATATAATATAACCATACATATAATATTTCATAATGTATGTTATAATTAATTAATTTATTTATCTTTTTTTAATCGTCACAAAAAGTCAAATGGCTTTTATATTAAGGAACAAATTTAGTATAATTATTGAAATTTTGTAGATATAATTCTTTTCTTAGGGTAAAGGTGCAAATTTGGCAACCAAGTGTTAGCCCAGGTGCAGCTGGCACAATTAACTTTTTGAAGATGCAAATTTGCCAATTATGTTTTAAAAGTGGGGCAATTTTGACAATGCCGTTAAATCGTACAAAATGCTGTTACATTTTTTGGTTGTGGGTCCCACTCTTTCACGTTTTAAAAAGAAACGGCGTTTTATACGGCTTAACGGCATTGTCAAAATTGTCCCACTTTTAAAACATAATTGCCAAATTTGCACCTTCAAAAAGATAATTGTGCCAGCTGCACCTCGGCCAACACTTGATTGCTAAATTTGCACCTTTGCCCTTCTTTTCTTTTCTTTTTTCCCCTTTTTCTTTAGCTAATCATCATAAAATGTTAATTATGTGTCATGATCTTTATAAGACCAATTCAATATAAGCCTCTTATTATCATAATCATACATGCCCTTTTTTCTCTGCTCTGTTTCTATTTTATTGCCGTTAACTATTCTACCAATTAATCATTTACGTGGGAATGAGGAGTATGGACTTTATGAAGTGTGAAAATCATTAGGTTTCTTAAAGAAAAAAGAGATACAATTTACATGGAAGAATGAGAAGGATCTTAAAGTCTTGTTTACATTTTAAAATTATTGTTCCTCTATATTTTTTTAGAATAAACCGTCTCCTAGAACATACTCACCTAACGTGTGTATTGGTTTTGATGGATCTTAATTATTTTCTGATACTTCATAAGAAAAGACATAAAAAACAAAAGATGAGATTTTTGAAGCAAATATTGATCTAAAAGTAAATGATGTTCTATTCTTTAAATAAGTGACTACGATTTTGTACAAGGGGATTCAATGAAAATCCTTAAAAAAATGGTTTACTTGTACAAATTGAAGATAACAGATAGTAGACACTACTAACCAGCATAAATACTTTTTTCTGTTTCATAAGCCAAAGCAAAAATGTAGGGGAAAAAACACTCGAAGATGAATCCCTCCCTGCATGTTTTATAACAAATAATCTAATCACATATATGAACTTTCTAGCATTTTTTTTGGTTTAATAAACCAAACCTAAAATGGAGAAACCAATAGCCCATCATTGAAACTGACAATTAAAAATGTTTGTATCAGTTTTCTGTGGATTTCCACTCCATAATAGCAGATAGAAGCGTGTAATTTGGAATCAGATTCTTATGAGGTAATGGCATATTTGTCACTGGTGATTTGTCATTGGTTTGCAGCCATGTTACAATCGCTTTGTAATCATAAGTATAACCATCAGCAGCAACACAAGGATTATCCATCACATCCTGCACCAGTCACAGTATATTATGCCATTTCAATATCTCATAGAGAAAGCAAAGGAAAAGGAAGGACAAAGGTTGAAGTTAGTCATTATTATGAACATAAGCCAAAAGGATAGCCTAGTTCCAAAATACTAGATTATTAGAGGGGAGGATCCCTTAAACCTATAAACTATGCTTCACTTGTGAAGATTATCTAATTAAAAAAGAATCACATATGGACGCTTCACTTTTTTTGTAACTGAGCAAAACAGTTGTGGTTCTTTAAAGAAAATTCCTCCACATTTCTTCATTCTCTTGAGAAACTAGTTAGCAAGCGTTAAAATTGAATCTATATCTTTACTCATTCAAATGAACAAAAATTAGTCAGCATCTTGTTGAAGTCATTGCCAGAATATAAAACATCTTCTATGAAGAATATCCATTTTAGCAAACAGATTAGAGAATTAACTATATGAGGAAAGTGAAAAACATTTCAATACCTGAAGTATTGGGCAGATAAACTGATTAGGAGGTATAGATTTAACAGAAATAATTGCGGCAGAATGTTGACCCCTATCAGCGACTTCTTTTAATCTCTCCAGTACAGGCAGTACATGATCTTTCAAATCAGCCGTGTCTTTACGTCGAAGTTCTGCGCAGCTTAGGCCTAATTGAGCTAAGTCCAAAGTCTCCTGAAGTGGCCAATTCCCTACCTTAGGATCAAACATTTCCGCTAAACTTCCATTGTCAATTGCTGTTTCTACTAAATGAGTGAGTGCTCTGGCTGGTTTTGCAGTTAACAATTGTAGGATCACCATTCCAAAAGCGTAAACATCAGATTTGGGAGATAGTGAGCCTGTCCTTTGGTACTCAGGATCTATGTAGGATAGTGTCCCAACAGGCTCTGTGTCATTGAACATTGTAGACAAAGTATCTAAATGGAGTATTGTAGAAAGGCCAATATCACCAACCTTGCTCACAAGATTCTGATCGAGCAAGATGTTCGCCAGTTTCAAATCACGATCGATGATAGGTTTGGGCTTTGAGCTATGAAGAAAGGCAAGAACAGAGGCTACTTCCCATGCAATTTTGTACCTCTTGAACCATGGAATTGAGATATTACTTTTATTTCGGAGTAAAGTGTCCTCTAAGCTACCATTCTCCATGAATTCATACACAAGGCATCCATGATCAGGGCACGCCCCGAGAAGGAGGAGTAAATTTGGATGACGAATTCTGCTCAGTATTTCTATCTGCCGCAAACAGAATAACATGGATGATCATTTGGCCTATTTAGTCTCATATTTATATGGCTACTTACTCATTGGCCAACAGCCCATTATCATAAATATATTAATATTAATAAGGGAAAAATGTGAAACAATAACACAAAACTAATGGACATCAATATGAACCGTGTTAAGCAGTCGAACTAAATTCCAAAACTAGAGCAACACCTTGATAAAAAGAAAAGGTTTCCAAAGTAACATCCTGAGAGAGGACAGGTGTGGACAGAGAGGTTTAGACTGCATAAATATGGCCTCTAGCTTAGCCCATTATCACGATTAACTGTTTAAATTATGATAATCACTAAGTGAAATTTAATCAAGCTGAAATAGTTGGAATGATGGAGTAATTTGGATCTTGTAAATAAGAAGAATAAAAACTGAATGTGAAAATAAACAAACTCAAATTCAATGAATAGGAAAACAGGAGGTGTCAGTGAAAGGCCAGTTAATAATTTCAGATAGATATCAACATCATAAACATAAACCAGTTTTGCATACCCTATGTGTTCATAAAGCTTCCATACCTCTTGTTGGAGTTGCTTGATAATGTGGTCCTCATTAGAGTGGAGAATTTTTATGGCCACAGGTGTATGATACAAATGGCACTTGTAAACTGTTCCACAAGCTCCCTTTCCAATTCTAAGCTCTTCAGAGAATGATGAGGTAGCTGAAACTATTTCATCCCATGTAAACTTCTTATACTGAGGCATGGAACCACTAAGAGCGTCCTCTAGATTTTCATTCCGTTTGGCAGCTTCGACAGCTTTCTTCTCTGCCTCTCTTCTTTCAGCGGCTTCCTCTTCGGCGCTTCTTTTTAAATAAGAAGCTTCTCTTTCTGCTGCCTCACATTTCTCTCTCTCCTTCATTACTAATTTTTTGGCCGTGTCCTCCTTAGCAATAATTTCCTTCAATTTCACGGATTCCTCTGTTTTCTTCTTACTTAGCTTGTTCAACTGCTTAAACCATTTAACAATTTACTCCATGTGACAATTTAAATCAAGAAAATGC
>QFDD01001823.1:0-28747 GCA_006871305.1 Vachellia collinsii | reverse complement strand
TCTTAATTTAACCCAGTTAATGCTTTTTATTTTTATCCTATATTCCATCCAATTGGCAGGCTGTTCTCATAATTGCCCAACACTTTACATGTTGGAGAAATGGCTCATGACTTTGGTGCCATTCAATCAAACCTTAATTAAAAAGGTAATAAAAGGCTAATACAATGTTTGCTTTTTATAGATCACCCTTAATTTAATTTTGATTCTTCTAATTTCTTTCTCTCTAAAGCATTAAACCCCATGGTTTAATAAAAACTAAGATCATTTTACCTCGTTGAAAAACTAAAACCTATTATTTGAAATTATAGAAACTAAGACGAGGGCAAACCATAAGGATCATAGTATTAACCCAAAAATAAACCTTTGGCTCTTCATTCAAGCAATGATTGAGGCAAGATTTACAGTTTGATTTGATTTTCACATTCATGGGGCTTGCAATCAATTCAAGATTTTTGGTATACAGGATTTCACTCCAAGTTTTATACCAGTTCGGTATTGTAATATGAACTGACAAATCTAAATAAGGTATAAAATAATAGTTACACATTCAGCTGAAATGTAAAGCTAGGCTACTGCTACTGGATCATATATCAGAACACCTGTCTCAAGTGATAGCACATCATTTGTGTAATTACATACATCCAGCCAAAATGTGAGACTGAAAGGAAAACATGAAGATAAATAAGGAGATACAAATAAGTAAGACTAGAAATCAAGAGAGGCAAAAGGTCAAAGATGTTTGGAAATCATCTTCAATATCTGATAGGAATATCAGCTGCTGAAGGAAAGAGGCTAAAGGTCAAAGGTGTTCAGAAAACATTTTCCATGTCTGAGAGGAACTCAGCTGCTGATGGCGCGATGCGAGTGAGGTCTAGATTCAGGTGCGTCGCTATCACCAGCAACCACTGGTTACTCCACCTGAGAAAAGCTTGCAGGTGCACTTCAAGCTGCTTCGAAAATTCCCAAAGGCGGTTTACACGATCATTTAGTGAGGGCTGAGCAGCGCCATCCCCAACCCCATTTGATAAGTTTGGTGGCTTTGCACCATCACCTAATGGCTGTGTGTCTCCCTGCTCCTGAACAAAGATGAGCTCTAAGTCATTGTCTATGTCTGAGAGGAGATAAGTTGGTGGTAGGAAGCTGGCGAATTCTAGTTGTGCATGTGCCACTAGCATCTGTACAGACTGAACAATCCCCCTTGTCCTAACTCGCATTCGCTCTATATGATGCAACACCATCTCCGAAACACGGTTTACACTGACCTCCAGTGACTCCAAACCATTTCCTAAAGGTTGTGTGTCTCCATGCTCCTGAACCTCTGGAACAACACCCAAACCCCCAATGTATGTAGCTCATTGAATAGAGAAACAGATCATGGAAATTATTATAACAAATTCTAAAAGAAATTCAGATTATTCAAACTAAACAGATAAATTCAATATAAAGCATATGTTATTTTACTTTATATGCTTATTCATTTATAATTGCCTTATATTTTTCTTCAACAAATGTAAAATCAATTCCAAATGATCTGTTAAAAAAGATTTCCTTTAAATAAACAGACGGTGAAGGGTTTGACTGATCATATATGTGTTTTTTCCCTTCTTGATTAGTTTTCACCAGCAATGTACCTAGGCTTTATTTGTGAATCGACAAGTTGGGTGTACATACATAAAGAAATAATGAGAACGGAGAAATCTCACCATGAGTAATTAGTAAAGTTAAAGAGTCCAAAGTTAGAGTGATCATTCCATTCGGTAAACTTGAGTTTTGACATTCAAGTTAGCTTTTTGACAAATAGAAGATAGATTGCAAAGGAACACAATAATTCGCAGAAACCATAAAGTTGACTCCCAAGGTGCAAGCTACTCCGGATGAGCGAGATTCATAGAGCAAAATCTTCAATGTAGAAAAAAAAAGGTCATGTGAGGTTGAAGCGGCACATCCAGTATTTTTATTCATCCAATCAAAACTCAGTAAAGTAAGTTCCAAGAACAAAAGGCTCTTTGTTTTCCCACATTAGTGTCGTTAAATCCGAATACCGCGCACACAATCAACCCGGCAACAGTCGTGTGCATATACAATCCAAATACATATAGTACACACACATATCATGCAGAAAAATATATAAACAACATAATGGCAACCCTCGAACACTCAATTGACGACCTAAGAGAAACATTCAGAAAACAACCCAACGAAGAACCCATATGCTAAAACCTACGCCTTACCCCAAAAGCGAACAGAGGGATAAAATAGAATACAGAGAATGAAGTAGCAAGAAAATCGATAGCAATGAATAGTGAATACCAGAAATGAGATATAGAGAAAGGCAAGAACCATATGTGGGACTGAAAAAAAATGACTCACCCGCCGTAGCTAGCGAGGACCGAGTTCTTTTGGGGTCTCTTATTCTCTTTCTCCCTCTTCCATCTTCAGTTTTTGCTTTGCCTCGTGATCTCTTTTTCATTCTCTCTTCTGTTCCCTATATCTCTCTCTGGTTCTTTCCTTCTTTCGGCTTCCCCGTTATTGGCTCCTCTGCTTCTGGTTCGCGCGGTTCCCCTCAGACTTGCAGTGCGACGGAGCAGTTGATAGACCTCGGGGTAGGGCAAGTATTATAATGTATCATTTTGAATTATTTACTTTGAGACTGTGGGCCCTAATATTTATTTTGAATCATTTACTTAAATAGTGTGGGCCGTAATTTTATTTTTGGATAATTTACTTCTCCATTATGGGCTGCCACATTCATGCTATTGACAGCCTAAAACAAAAAAACTTTGATGGTAAGGAATTGGCTCACAAATCATAAAATTATTAGTTCAAATCTAACTATCGATGTAAGTATTTTATTGGTAAATGATCTGTAGGTGCTTCTTTAAGTGTTCTCTAATCTTGAATGCATGTACCGACTCTAGTGAGCTAGGGAATCCAATGCACCTCAAATTTTTTGTAACAAAAAAAAAAATCCCAATGCGTCAATATCATCCTCATGCAACCAACGGGGTTTCAACACTAGCATACATTAGTCTCCTACAATGTGCAAATCT
Organism: Vachellia collinsii; assembly: GCA_006871305.1. Lineage (NCBI taxonomy): Eukaryota > Viridiplantae > Streptophyta > Magnoliopsida > Fabales > Fabaceae > Vachellia > Vachellia collinsii. The sequence goes on along the minus strand of QFDD01001823.1, from coordinate 25,697 downwards.
CAAGTTTCAATCTTTGTTAGAAAAGATGTTTAAATAATTACATTTAGTGATCGATGTTGCTTTATGGTTGTATCTAATAAGATGATACATGCATTTAGCTAAAAAGAAAGATAACTATATCTAGCAAGGTGCGTTTCACAGGCTCAAACTTGTCTCTCTCTCTCTCTCTGCTCGTGAGTCTCTTCTCCGCCAGTGAGGGCTTGGGATTTCGGCGTCTCTCTTTCCAACACTTGCCGGAGGGGAGGTTGTCCGACTCTGAGGTGTCTTTCTGGGATTTCGTTTTTCTATCCTTTTGTTTTTGTTTTGTGTGTGGCTGCCATGATCTATGCGGAGTGGGTCAAGGAAAGAGTGATTGGAGCGTTGAAGGAGACCGAAGTTTCAGCAAGGGTGTGGAAGGGAAGTTGAAGGTGGGAGGGAGATTCAATCCTGGTGCTGATCCCTATTGAACCCAAGCAAAGCAAATTGACGACGGCAAGCTCCTTTGTGTTTCTTGGACCTCTCGCTTTGGCTTTAGTTCTGGTGTGGGTTAATGGAGAGCACTCATCAATGTCTAATCTGGTATGGTCTCTGGGCTCTTCTCCTTTGATCCGGTCTGGATGGGTTTGCACGCTGGTTTGGTCCTGCAGATCCGGTGCTCTAGGGAAGGGATGGTATTGGTGGTGTTAGTTGTTACTCTGGAAGGCCTTTCTGTTTGTGTTGTTGTCATTGCTGCTCTGCTCCACACTTGTGTGGAATTTGGTTCTCTACTCTTATGGTAGCAAACAATAAGTTAAAAGGGATAGGACCTTTAGGGTGATTTTTGGAATCCCCATCCTTTATCTCTGGCATTGTCTGTGATGTTCTTCTAGTTTCTCTGGCGACGGTGATGGCTGTGATGGCTGCAATGACAGTGAAGCCCTCCTTCTTTGCTTTAGGGTTAGGGTTTTGGTTGGTGGTGTTGTTTGGTTTGGGCTTTAATTCCTAAACTTTGTTTGTTTGGTTTGTTTGTTTGTTTGTTTTATTCTCTGTATTTTAACTGTGCTAAATGAAGTTTATTTTTCTGGCAAAAAAAAAAATATCTAGCAAGGTGCTCATATTAATACTTAATAGTGTCATGAATATAATTATTTAAGATGATACGTATATTAAGAAAGAAAAAAACCATGTCATTGGCGAGTTGGACGATAATGCAACCTTTTGATCGAGTTTGATTATTTAATCTCTGCTTCCTTTCGACTCAATCCGATTATTTAATCTCTGTTTATAAATAGAATTAAGCGAGCTAGAGATGAGGCATCGCCATGATCGTTATCATCCTTATCACTGATTTGCCACACAGTCATCACATCTCTTAACCACTTAGCATTTAATTACCTTACAATTCCTAAAGTCCTTTAAAGGGCCGTTTGGATTGGTTTAAAAATTAATTATTGATGTTTCTTAAAAATAATCAAAACATTCTCATCATCCCAATATCTGTTCTTAATCCAAAATTATAGTTTTGTCATAAGCTATCCATACAAATAACCAATGTTCCAACAAGAAGTTAAATACGATTTGAAGGTACTTGTATTATTTATAGCATACCTGGGGCGATAACATGTTATGGAATGATTTTTGCATAATCTATGGAATATATCCCAACCTTTTATTGCTAATAGTTCAAAAACCACAAAAGCTATTTCAAACACCTCCTCAAATGTTGAATGTAGAAGCTAAATAATTAATTTTTTAACATTTAAAAGATATTAATTAAGTAGTTTATTAACCAAAAAAAATGTGTATTGATTTTTCTTAAAATATACTTTTTAATAATTTATATTGAAAATTATTAAGTTTCCTCAAGAAGAAACTCACTTAACAAATATAAGGATAAATCATACATTTGGTCATTTAGTTTACGTCATATTTTACTTTGATCCCTTAAATTTAAAAAATGTATTTTAAATTTTTTATTGTTAACGTCATTAGTTTTATTTAACGGAAAATCAATAAATTTGAATAGTGATTATGCAATTAAATACTAATAAAATATTGTTAAATTTTAAAATATTAAAAATAATTAATATTTAAGTATATTTTAACATCATTTAATTGCATAAAGGTGATTAAATTAGTATTTTTCGTTAATTAAAACTAACGGTGATAACGAGAAAGCACTAAAAGTGCACTTTTTAAAAAATGATTAAATTAAAACTTAATGTAAATTTAAAAGACTAAATGTATACTTTAGTCTGCATGTAATTAATAGAGATAATTTAAAAAAATATATAAATTTAAGAGATCATAAATTGTAATATTACATTTTTTTTTTGCCCAGGATATTACATTTATGTTCAAAACAAGCCTTTCAATTAATTCATGCATTCAAAATATTTTAGGCAAATGCCCGAATCGCATTCTCCAAAGCTACACGCGCATTGGACCACCAATATTAAAACTTAGGCATATATTTAATACTGCCCATTTTTAATACTATTTTTTACTTTTACTGTAAGTCTCAATTGACTTTTTTTAGGAGAGATTAAAGAAACTGAATAAATTAAAAATTGGTACACGGAAGAGTAAGGCTAAGCAACGAGTAGGACGGGTTGGCCCGATGGTCAACCCGTAGCCCGCTCATTTATTTTGTGATGGGTTCGGGCCTGTGGAAGCCTGAAATAAATGGGTTGGATAATGCTCGATAGGGTTTGGGCAGATTACGGGCTAGCCATTTATTTTTTTTAAAAAAAAACCTAGAATTGAATGGAAAGAGGGGCAGGTCGCCGAACATGTGTGTCTCTTCCTTTTTGTTTACTGAGGCACATCAATGATGATGACCACCCTCTGGTAGCCATTTGAGTGCAAGATAGTGACTGACCGGTAGTTGCTCAAGTGGTGGTCTCCTCTGATGATGTTGAAGCTGATGACACACCAGATCTAAAAATAAAAGCACCACAGATTGAGAAAGCAAGGGAGGACAAAAAAAATGAGGAGGGCAAGGGCTATAGGTGGAGGTGGCACCATAGATTGAGATGCAAGGGAGGAGAAAAAAAAGTAGGAGGGCAAGGGGTAAAGGCTATAAGCGGAGGTGGTGGATTGGTTGGAGATAGGAGGAATGAAATGGAAAACAGGAAAAGCATATTGTTAAAGGTGAGAGGGAGATAGGGCTCATTTTGTAATTTCCACATTTTGAAATTTAAAATTGATAAAAAGGGATCATTTTGAGGTTTGTTGGAATAGAACGTCGAACCTTCAAGTGGAGAAATGACGCCTTGACCTCTTAATCAAATGCCTACTTCAGATTGTATGATGAAGAACTATTATATAAATAGGTATTTATATACATAAAAAATAATATATATATATATATATATAAATGGGCGGGTACAAGCAACTTGAGGCTTTGCCCTTAGCCCGTCCTGTATACTCTATTAGCCCGCCCCTTACTGGCCCGCCCAAAACTGGCATATTCTCTTATAGGCCTAGGCAGGTTCACCGGATTATTGGTCACTTGCTCAGCCCTACAGAAGAGATTTTGATGGAAGTGGGAGTGAGTTCTAAAGTGTGTTTGGTATGACCATGGAAGTATGATAGAAATTTTAATTGAAATATTAATTTTAATATGAAAATACAAAAATACTCTCAACAGGAAAAAAAACTCATTCTCGCATCCATTGCAATGCCCTCCGTTGCAAATAGCACAAAAGATGTGAGAGAGGAGGAGGAGGCGGAGGCGACGCCTTCGTCGCAGATTTGAAGCCATCGGAAGTAGAGGAGGCGATACCACAAGATTGTCTCTGTTCGTTTTCTGTTCATTTTGTTTTGGTTTTGTTTTCTGTTTGTCTCTATTCACAAGATTGTATCGCACATGAGAGGATGGAGATGTCGCTTTAGGTGCGAGATTGAGGTGGATCCATCACAAAGTTACGCTATTGAGCTATCACGCATCAAATTCAACCATCCCTGGTGGAGGAGAAATCGCTCCATGGAGAAAACACGTCAGATGGAAAAGCATCGCAAGACTTCATTGTTTATCATTGGCATCCTCCACCAAGTTCGCCGCTGACCTCCACCGAGTTCACTGTCACCGTCCTCCACCGACTTCATCATTCACTGTCACTGACTAGTGGAGAAGATGAGCATGGTGATGGTGGAGCGTTGAGGGTAGAGATGGCAAGGAGGAAGGAATTGGGGTTGGAACTTGGTTCCATGTGTAGGAGGTTGGAACTATGTTCCAATGATTTTCATGGAACAGGATTCCATGGGAATCCACTTCCAATGCACCAAACATACATAAATTTGATTTCAATTTCAATTCCAATTTCCTGACTCCAATTCCCTACAACCAAACAAGGCATTAGTCTTTTCATATTCTTTTGTACTGCGGCTTTTGCCCACAGCCATGTTTGTTTAATTTAATCAATTTATTTCCATTGCTTTTATATTAATCAATTTATTTTCATGGCATTTATACTTAAGCAAACAAACAATGGATTCATATTTCTAGTTGTAAATGTCCTCATAATGCAGACTTTTATAATTTTTTATTTACAGTAACTTTCAAGAACTTTCCAACTTAGTTTTTTTACCTAACTAGAAACTTTCATCATACATTGCACAGAGAAAATGGCGAAGGAAATTAAAGATAGAAATCTGGATTTATTGCATCTGTTAATTTGGACTTTGGGGGAGTATTTTTGTATTTAAAATAATTTATATATTTTCAATGTCCACAATTTGAAATTTTATCATTTTAACTTTTAAGAGTAACAAGATATAAAATAAAGGGAAAATTATTATTAAATCCAGTTAAAATGCACAAATTCTTATTCAAACCTACACTTCTATCAAATCTCTAATAAAGCCTATATACTTTAGTAGGGATTTTTGAATATTGTTAAAAGACTATAATACTCTTTTGTTATTAAAAACAAAACTTGAAGGTATATGTATGGCAATTTTTTAATTATAAATTCTCTTCATCCTAATACCAAAATCTACGTCTCATTGAATTATTGAGATATCAACTTTTAATTTTGAGTTAACTTTCAATAATATTGAGAATATATTTTGATAATTTCTCTTTTAACACTAACTTATGAATTGCTATCTTATTTTAAATTTTTACAAGAAAATTGCTATGAAAGGTTTAACAAAATTTTTTTATTTACCGACAATTAGTAGATTGCTATTTTGTTTTTGAATTTGTTCTATTTTGTTCTGAATTTTTTATTATTTTATTCAATTTTTATTTATTTTGTTATTTTTAATATACAAGTGAGTAACAAAAACATTTGAACATTTTAGTAATTATTATGATGAAGAATAATTATCCTGTGCGCACTTTTCTAGAAAATTACAAAATAAAGGGAAGGCATGAAATAAAGAGGAAATATCTTGTCAAAAAAATAACAAGGAGAAAAAGGGTTAGGCAAAAAAAACAAGAAGAGAAAAATGAAGAGAGTGTATTTGTAAAATTACGAAATTAAAAAATACTAAATAAGGCCTATATACCTTATTAGGGATTTGATAAAAGTGTAGACTTAAGTTAGGATTTGTGTATTTTGATTGGATTTATTTAGGATTCTCCCTAAAATAAATATAGTTATTGGAAAAATTATGAATAAATACAAAATTTTTACAAATAGATTTAAACAATGATAAGTTTAACTAAAAATAAAAAATTATAAAACAATAAAATCTTGACAACCGATAGTTCAATTTTTTTTTATTATTATTATTATTATTTTTTTGCCAACAACCGATAGTTCAATTTGAATGGATTTATATGTGTGCAATTTTCCGGGAAAAAAAAAGATGTGCGCTTTGTATACATAGATGTATGAAAGATTCGACCACAACAAGAAAAATAGATGGATATATGAAAGAACTAGACTCCATATATATATATATATAGTCTTTTTTAAGGGAGATACAGAGAGAAAGATTTAAACTTGATAAAAATTAAAATAGAAAAAAAAAGAAAAAATATACTTTTACTCTTTTAACTTTAAGAAGAAATTCATTTTAATCCCTTAATTTAGAGTTAAGGTGCAATTTTAACAACTAAGCTTTTTGCTAGAAGGATCTAACACAATTAAGTAGTTAATGATGCAACAATAAACCCAATCTTTTTAAAATAGTTTAATTTTTCCAACTTTATTAAATTGACCCAAATATATGTCCCTTTTTTTATGTAGGACCCACTTATTCTCCAACAAACTCTATGATGGATGTTTGTATTACTTTAACTTTATTATTAAAATTACACCATTTAAAAAAGATTATGTCTAATTTATATATATATATCTCACATCTCTTTTTATACAGGATTTCTTAACGCGCGGTCATAAGCTTTTTACTGGTGAGTGAAATTAAGAAAACAAAATATAATCTTATTTAAAAATAGAGACCAAAGGTACACGTCCAATTTTCTAATTAAAAAAAAAAATCACCCTCTATCACATCCGTTACAGCTATAGTTCCGCAGAAAGACAATCAAAAGACTATTTTCTTTTTTAAGGAGGTTGGAAAAGCTCTCTCTTGGTTTTCGTGTCACAACAGTACGCTCCATGGGGGAACCTTGCTGCCGGAAAGTACACCAGAACTAGGATTTCCGATCAATAACTCGAACACATCAAAGAAAGAAGCAATGGGTTACGCTATGATGTTGGACAAGATGGAGGATGCGGATGACTGTCTTGAAAATGCTCCAAGCGAAATGGAAAAAAAAAAATGAAGGAACCAGTGCAATAGGAGGCGAATAAGTCCCTGTCCTAGAAAGAATCGCTGCTAGGCTTCAAAGGGGTGGAATTCAATGGGGTAGCCAACGGAAGTAGAGCTATTGAAAATGGCCCACTGTTATCTAATATTTTGGATAGGACTTGGCCATTACCCATTCCAACGGAAGAGATGAGAAAGCTAATGTCCATCTACCCAGCGGTCCCAGAAACTGAGGAAGAATATAATGAAAACTGTCAACCATGGAATAATGCTCTGATTGTTACCATTTTGGGGGCTAGCTTTAGTGTCTACAAATTAAAGGAGAGACTCAGTCGCTTATGGGGATTCAGTGATTACGACCTGATAGACTTACCAAATAATTACTATTTGATTAGATTCTAGAAGGAAGATGAAAGCTGGGGAATCAAATACAAGAGAATATTGTTCGAAGGTCCATGGGTTGTTGCACACCACACACTGCTTGTGCAACTGTGGATGCCATACTTTGATCCATTCCATAATCCACTAGGTCGCCTAGCTATCTGGCTAAGGATTCCTCGCATTCCTACCCATTGTTACTCAAGAAAATATATTTGGAGGCTAGGTGATATGATAGGGAAGACTCTCAAGGTTGACTGTGGTGTCCAAAATTTGGATTTAGGAGTCACCACCAAAATTTTAAAATTGGGTAATTTTGGGAACTTCTTTAAAAAAACACATGGCTTACTTAAATAGGATAGGTTCGGGAGTCGATTATGTATGGGAAAGGTGTTAGGCACCCCACAACACCCATTTGTGAAAACGGTTGTCCCAAGTTTATTATTTAAAATAATATGGCTTAAAAAAGAATATTTAGTTATCTAAAATAAAATAATAGAAGGATATACCAGAAAACTAAAAAAGGGGGAAATAAAATAAAATAAGCAAAAAAGACGAAAAGCAAAGGAAAAAAAGAAATTAAGATGAGAACTACGAACAAAAAAATAAACGAGAAAAAAGAAAAAAAAGATGAGAAAAATAAGGATAAAACGAAAATAAACTACAAATATAAAAAAATAATTATAACAAAATGAAAGAGCAGAAGGAGAAAAAAAAACGTTTATAAAATTGGACTTGCTCTAGGATGAAAACCTAAGGTTTACGTACCCTTTAAAGGGATCAAAACCCACGTAGTTTGGGAGTAGAAATGCGTGTTACTTAGTTTATTTTTTTTACTAATTTTTTTATTTAATTCACTTAAAAAAAGTATTTTTTTTTGTTGGTATCTTTTATTTTAAAAGAAATCTTTTATTGTTTATTTCTTGAATGGAGTAGGAATTTGTCAAAAATTCTAGATCATATTTCCTGAGGAGGTTCCCATAACCTCATACGGAAATACAATCGGTTTTGCCTGAGGAGGTTCTAAAAACCTCACACGACGTAAAACGATTTCAAAAAAGTTTCCCTTTGTTTTTTCAAAAAAGATGTTACATTATTTTTATTTGAAGGAAATAATGAAAATAAAATCAAGCTTCATACATGTTAAGCACACATATGTATTGATAAAAAAGAGAATGAAAGAATAGGGAAGATGAAGGACTGGTGTACCTCTTGTTTCCTTCTATTTTCTCCTCCAAAATCCCAAAAACCAACCTCCATTGCTTCAACCCCTACTTCCATTTCTATAGGAAACAAGTAGGGTTTCAAAATATTTTTATTTTCCTTTTTTTCAAATTTTTTTATTAATTTTTCAGATATAAAAAAACTACTTAATAGGCTAGCAATCAACATAAATGAGGAGAAATTTTTATTTTTATTTTTTTCATTTTCCAAATTACCTAATTTGATATTGATTAACATAAAGGAAGGATTTTTTTTTTCTTGAAGAGCAAGAATCAAACTTTCCAAATATAAACCCAATCATTGTTAATACATTTTTTTATTTTTTTTATTCTTTAACGATATTTCTTAATTAAGGTAAGGAAAACTTTCCTAAATTTCAATGGAAGACTAATAATCATAAATGACACTTTTCAAAGAAAATCTTTTCAAATTATAAAAAATTATCATGAAGGATTTTTCTCAATTATTTTTGAGGGGCCCAAACAAAATAGGATGTTTACATTGACCTTCACACTTTATCAAGCATAAAGGACAGTGAAGCACGAGTTGAATGTGGCCGATATACAAGAATCTGCATTGAAATAAATTTGCAGAAAAAATTGGTTCCAAGGGTCATATTTTCGTCTACTCTGTTCAATATGGAATATGAAGGCTTAGTTTGATTTGCTTTTCTTGTGGAAGATATGGTCACAGAAAAGAAGCTTGCCCATGGAAATCAAGCTCAAATGAGATGCACAAAGGCCCGACAAACCCATAACCTGTACCAAGAATGTCACCGGAGAAAGTGTTGCCAATGGAAGAGGAGAAGTTTGGACCTTGGATGTTTGTCAAGGAGTCAACTCGAGCATATTATCCGAGGGTAAATCAAAACAGTATGCAGATAGCTAGAAATGGGTCTGTGATGAGGACAGGAAGAAAAGAAGGACACAAACCTCATCAATCAAAATACGCTGCTATAGTCGACTTGGATGGAGATCTGGAGCAGAAAGCAAACTTTTTAGCTGCACCCTAAAATAAAGTAGACCTGCACACTACAGGAGAAGGAAGACAAGAAATATATGAGGAAAATAAGGAACCCCACGCCAAGCTAGGGACCACACATGTGACAAGAAAGAAAGACAAAGTGCATGATAATGCAAAGAAAAAACATAACTAGATTGAAGCAGGAAAAGAGAATAGTAAGCCCAATTATACTGGGACCTATGGAAAAACTCAAATGTTGGAGGGCGAGAAGCTTGCAATGGAAAAAACAGGACCAGCAGGCAAGGACAAGTCTGGGCCCAAGAATGGAACCCATAGAGTCCACTATGTAGTTATTGGGAGTCAAAACAATGCTAAGCCCAATATTATTATTCAACACCCTGACTAGACTAAATCATCAAAGACAGATTACAATATGGGGCTCTCACAAGTAGGAAGATCAGTAAATAATGTGCAGCAACGTTATCCCAATTCAAGTAACATTGGCACAAGAGACCCCGAAAGCTAGCATGATGAATAGAGATGATAGCCATGGTGACAAAAACATAGGTGTATTCTCACGGGAAGGCATAAGAATGGCTCTAGAAAAGGAAGATTTGGAGAAACTTGGAGCTTGAAATGGAGGGAAACCACCGGATAAGTAAGTTCTTTTGGCTTTACTTGCTTTCTTAAGGTTTTTCCAATGATTGTTGCTTCTTGGAACTGTCGTGGTGCTGGTAGTAAATCGTTTCTACGAATGATTGAGGATGTGACTAAGAAATATGCAATTAATGTGCTGGGTTTAGTTGAAACCAGAATTAGTGGGAACAAAGCTGAAAAAATGGTGTTTCAGCCAGGTTACATAGAATGGATTTGAGTATAGGCAACTGGATTTGTAGGGGGTATTTGGGTCTTATGGAATGAAAGTGAGGTAGTAGTTGAGTACATCACTTCAAGCACACAAAATATGCATTGCAGAGTTACCAATAAAACTACAGGAGACACATACTTTACCACCTTTGTGTATGGTGATACTTCTGTTCAAAAAAGACAAAGCCTTAGGGAATCCTTGAGGGGTATAGCAAGGATGATGTAGATAGCTTGGATGACAATGGGTGATGATGGGTGAGCTTAATCCTTCTGATAAAGAAGGAGGAGGTACACCGAGTATTCAATCAATGGGTCAATTTCGTTCATGTATTAATTCCGGTGGCCTATTGGAAATCCCTTTTGTTGGGGATAGATTTACTTGGGAAAGGGAAGGCATTCAGGAGCGACTAGACTAGACTCTCTGTAATTTGGATTGGGAGCTTGCTTATCCCCATCTTAAAATGTTTCACCACCTGAACTTTAAATCAGATCATAGAATTATTGTTGTGTCTGATGGCAGTGCAAGGTGAAGGTAGGGGAGTAATATGTTGTTTAAATACCAAACAGCTTGGAGTCTCGAGTCAGAATTCAAGAAAATAGTAAAGGAGTCATAGGAAGGGAATAAATGAATTGAGGGACGGGCAACCTTTGTGAAAAAAGTTATTGATTGGAACAACAAGATAGTGGGGAATATTCTGAGGAAAAAACAAGAACTTATTAGAAGATTTGAGGGTATTGACAGGGTGAAATAGAGGAATCCTCAGAATGGTTTGCACAACCTTGAGAAGCTTCTTTGAACATATTATAATAAGTTGAATACACAAGAGGAGCTATTATAGTTTCAAAAGGCATGCTGCAAGTGGCTCCAATTTGGAGACAAAAACTCAAGGTTCTTCTATGTGTCAGCACAGGTGCAGCAAAAAAGAAACAAAATTGAGACTTTGGAGGATGATAGGGGTAATTGGGTCTCAGACACCTTGGAGCTCAAATGCATGGCACAGAGATTCTATCAGGAACTGTATTCCAAGGATCCAAATGTGGTTTATGTTTAGGACTGGCTTGCACCATTTCCAGCTTTAAGTGTAGAGCAGCTCTCCCAGGTTTAGAGGCAAGTGATTGAAGTAGAGATAAAAAAATGCAGCCTTTGAGATGGGTGCCTTTAAATCCCCTGAGGCCTGATGGCTTGCATGCTCACTTCTTCTAGAACTAGGGGTGGAAACAGGCCAGGCGGCCTGTCAGGGGCCTACGGCCTGGCCTGTAAAAGCTTGGACAGGCCAGGCTTTTACAGGCCCAGCCCCAGGCCGCCTAGGAGGCCTGTTTTCCAAAACAAGCCCAGGCCCAGGCCGCTTGACAAGCCTTTTAGGCCTGTAAGGAGGCATTGGCCTGTTTTTTTTATTTATTAATTTTTTTAATTATATGTACACACATTATTAAAAATTTTAAAAGGGTTGGGCATGAGAGGAATGGGACCTTAGTGATGATTGATGAAAATTTTACCATTGGATCAATACATCTCTGAGTGAATGGGGAGATCAAATATTTATACATTCATTTACCTTTCTATAAATCAACATATATCTCACAAGACGCAATCTAAGCATTTCTTGCTTCACTTTGACACTCTCTCTGCAGCTGACATTCATTAAACTCACTGTAAGTCTCCAAGTATTTCTTTCTTTACCCAAAAATTCCTGTTGTTTTCCCTTTCTTTATTATCATTAGAGACTTATGTAGTTCCTAGCAAATCGATTATGCAATTGGTGAAATGAAAATCAATAGAGGTTTACCACTGATTACTAAGCCATATCATATTTATCAAATCCAACGTTCTAGTCTTGGTTTTGTTCAAAACTGTAGATGGAGAAATGTACACGTCCTACTGATTTTTAGAGACACTAGAATAGAATACATGATTTTAAAACCTCATTACTAGCAATTTTTATTTATTTATTAGTTCTCTTAATTATTTTTAAAGCAAGCTTTCAGTAATCACTATTTCATTTCTATTGATTTTTATTTCATGTTTCCTAAATTGTTGTGTTATTAGGTTGTACCTTGTTAATTAATTAGATTTTAACATTTTTAATATATTTTGGATGATTTTTTTTCAGGCCTATTTTCGGCCTTTGGCCTGTGGCCTATAGCTTAAAAACAGGCTTTTCTACAGGCCACAGGCTAGGCCAGGTCGAAAACAGGCCCAGGCCCAGGCTTAGAAAATGGCTTGTATACAGGCCACAGGCCAGGCCAGGCCTGTTCCCTGCCAAACAGGCCTGGCCTGTTTGAGGTGAAGCCTGGCCTGGCTTGTTTCCATCCCTATCTAGAACCAATGGTCGGATATAGGAGCAAAAGTATGCCAACTGATGAATGAGAAGGTTGGGAACCCTATGAAACTAAGTGAAGTTAACCAAACTAATATCGTGTTGATTCCTAAAGTAGATCACCCAAGATGCTTGAAGGGGTTTAGACCAATCTCTTTGTGCAATGTGTGCTACAAGATTATCAGCAAGGTGCTTACCAATATGCTCAAATATCTGATGCATTATCTTGTGATGCCAAATCAATGTAGCTTTATTAAGGGGATGCAAAGCTGTGATAATATAATTATAGCACAAGAAGCTATTCACACTATGAGGATAAAGAGAAGTGGCATAGGATTTGTAGCAGTAAAAGTGGATATGGAAAAGGGTATGATAGATTGGATTGGGATTTTTTGCAGTCTACATTGTCCAGTTTGGGGTTAGGGGATGATTATGTACATCTTATCATGAGTTGTGTTTCCTTATCTACAATGAGAGTGGTATGGAATGGCACCCCTTCATAGGCCTTTACCCCTACAAGAGGAGTGAGACAAGGTGACCCTCTTCGCCCATACCTCTTTATACTATGCATGGAAAGGCTGGGACAATTGATTCATTAGGAGGTTCAACTTAAATGATGGAAATCTATGGCTATAAGTACTAGGGGACCAAACGTATCACACTTGTTTTTCACAAATGATTTGGTACTATTTTGTGAAGCTTCTCAAGAACATATGGTAAAAAGAGATTATGAGGTTCTTTTGCAGTGTTTCAAGACACCAAATCAACCTGCATAAATCAAAGATGTTTGTTTCACAAAATGTTCACCCAGCATGTGCTCCGCAATTCATTCAAATTTTAGGCATCAATCTCTCTTTAGACTTAGGGAAGTACTTGGGTGTGCCTTTGTTACATAAAATAGTTGTTAAGAGCATCTTTGCTCCTCTGATTCAAAAGGTGAATAGAAGCTATCAAGTTGGAAGGGAATATTCCTTAGTATGGCAGGGAAAACAATCCTTATAAAATCAGTTTTATCTACCTTACCTTTCTATCATATGCAAACCATGCTTTTCTCTAAGGGTGGGTTGAAAGAAATTGAAAAGCTCAATAGAGACTTCTTCTGGAACCAAAATCCTGAAATGAAGAAAATGCATCTCATCTCATAGGAACCATGAAAGTGGAGAAGGATGAAGGTAGTTTGCGCATCAAGGATCTCATTTGTCAGAACAATGCATTCATTCAGAAGCTCTGATGGGGAATGTTAACTAAACCCCATGCCCTTTGGGTGCAATGTTTATTGTGCAAATACAAGTGTGGCAATGGGAAAATTCTAGAGGTGAATAAGAAAAGTAACTAATTAGCAGTATGGCAGGCCATCACATCGGTTTGGTCAAATTTCTATAGGGGTGTGGGGAGGAAAATTTGAAGTGGATCTAACACTAAGATGTGGGATGAACTATGGACTTCGCTAGATAGACCTCTATGGGATTATGTGGATAGAAATCTTCATCTACAGAATTTGGAACCTATGGTGAATGATTTTCGCACTCCTTCTAGTGCTTGGGACTTCCATAAATGGAGCCTATATATTTCTCCCTAGTTGGGTCTCTTCTCGCATCCAAATGCTTCATACTCCTATGAGTACAGAGCAAAATACTTTCTGTTGGCGGAAGCCTACAAATGGGACCTTTAGTATTGAATTGGCTTACAAGCTGATTTATACTCAGTAAAAACACTCCAATAGATTTGACTGGAAGAACAGATGGCGGTGGGATATACCTGAGAGAGCCAAATACTTCATGTGGTAGGTTTTCCATGAGAAACTACCAACCAACTCACTCAGAATGAAATGCAATGTCTCAAATACATATGAGTGTCCTTATGAGTGTGGCTGTGAGGAAAATATTATTTATGCTCCAAGAGATTGTGAGTTTGCTCAAAATGTGTGGGTGTGTTTAATTAGCCCTTTATATACTATTACTTTCTTTGCTAGTGATTTGCAGGATTGGATTAGCTAGAATCTAAATAATGAACCGCAAGCAAGGAAGGTGTCTAGGTAGAATTGGAGCAAAATTTTCATGGTAGCCTACTAGATGATTTAGAAGAATTGCTGCTGTAGAGAGTTTGAATGCACCAGCTTACACCCAGAAGATCTTGTAACACGGTGCATCCACAACCTCATGGAAGGAATTGATAATGGATGATTCAAGCATGCAATCTATCAAATACCAGAACGAGTGAATTGCACCTTCCCCCTTGCTGGACACATACGAGCCAACTTCGATGGATCTGTGAATCACCATCAACATGCAGCGTGTGGTGGTCTTCTACGCAATGAATATGGCAATTGGAAGGTAGGATTTCAAGCCAGCCTTGGCTTTGCATCACCTATGGAAGCAGAGCTACACACCATAAAAGAGGGCTTGTTACTATGCCAAGATAAAGGTCTCAATAAGGTTAAACTCTATATAGACTCCCTAGAGGCTATACAACTCATATTCTCTAGATGTGGATTGTCGCACCCACTTAATTAGGTCATTAAGGATATACACTCTCTCATTATAAGGAGATGGGAATTGGAGATTATAGACTACCATAAGGAAGCACTAGTGTGTGCTGATCATCTCGCCAAGAATTGACATAGATTCAGGCCAGGATATTTTTATTTACATGAACCACCTAACTATTGTTTAGACTCGCTTAATCTTGACATGTGGTCTTGCCTGGGGACTACTTCCCCTAATTTTGCTACTATGTAATCGTTTTAAACCTCACGTTATGCTTGCCTTGTTATTCAAAAAAGAAAGACAATCAAAACAAGGGATGTGGGGGGTGTTAGTTGTCCTAGTTGCCCCCTCTGCTACCCCTCAATTTTGAGACTCTTCCCAAATATTTTTTTGATATTTCTTTAGAGTATTAAATTTTATATAAAATGAGTGACATTTTAATTTTTTATGGGCAAAAAATGGTTATGTTTATAACTTTTTATGATTAGACATCTTAAAAGCAACAATCTATTCTTAATTTTAGAGAGTCTATCTTTAAAAAAATTATAAAAAAAATTGAAAACATAATCATTTATTGCCTATGAAATATCAAAATGTTACTCATTTTATGTAGAATATAAAGATCCAAAGAAATGCATAAAAAAGATATTTGGGAAGAGCCTCAAAATTGAAGGGCAACTACCATGGGTAGCTGACACCCCAAATCCCAAAACAAAAATAAGCTAATTATGTTAGCTAATAAAACCATGAATATAAATTAATAGCCTTAAAAATCTCCTTTCTTTTCGTATAACAAAAACTACTTTCTTCTCCAAGCAAAACAAGTAAATGAAGTTATGTGAAAATGAATTTTCTGAAACTGTCATGTTCCATTAAGTCCCACCAATGGCTTCTTCATCATCTCTCATCAGTAGATTCTTTAGAAGATATGCATTAAAAGAAAAATGGCCTTCATGAAGGATCAATATTGTTCCATTATTAGGGTTTTGATCGATTGAATCATCATTAGAGAGTAACAAAACAAACATACACACAACGGTGTCGTCTCAAGTCGAGTTTGCCTCATCAACCTCGCCATTTGGTTGCAACAATCATCAACGAGTCACACAAGCCAAAAATTTATTCAACCATTTCATCAGAGACCACCTTAACAACAACAACAATTCTCATTCATGGGACAGCAACAACAATAAGGCAAAAAACAACAACCGTGGAGCCCTAGGTTTTGCGACGGCGTCCAATGAAAGATTGGAGCAAGATGACTCGTTGTCGGTGAGCCCTAACCATGAAGAACCATCACCGTCTTCTTCGTTGTCGCCGTCGCCGCCTTTAAGGAAGCAAAAGCTGTCTCCGATTTTAGTTGGTCCCTCAGATTTCTCAACCTGTGAAGATAATGTCTCAAACCTAAGGGCTTCATCATTGGTTCAAATATGGGAAAAGAGGCTA
This sequence comes from Vachellia collinsii, assembly GCA_006871305.1. NCBI lineage: Eukaryota > Viridiplantae > Streptophyta > Magnoliopsida > Fabales > Fabaceae > Vachellia > Vachellia collinsii. The sequence continues at coordinate 9,331 of QFDD01001823.1, read as the reverse complement.
ATCGAATCATCATCGTCATCATCAAACACGACGGCCAAGTCGTCGTCAACTCCGAAATCTAGTCCTATAGCAACTTCATCATCATCATCATCATCATCATCATCATCTTCTTCTTCTCCTTCTTCATCATCATCATTATCTTCTTCTTCTTCCTTTTCATCATCATCATCATTACCACCAACACAAAGTTCATCACCAGAAGGAGCAGATTTACCACAAGGCCAGATTCTTCACAACAATGAAGGAGATCATCATCAGCATCTTCTTGTTTGTCATTATCTTGTGAGTGAAAGATCAGTAATGAGGGTGGCTGATATTATCAGAAGACTAACAGGGATGAGCGATGAAGAGACTGTGGATAATAATAATAATCATCATCAAGCTCAAGCTGCTCAATATCATCTTCAAAATTACTGTTTGGGATCTCAAGATCAACAACCAGTAGAGAATAATTGAAGCTTTGTGATAAGATCACCAAGAATTAGAGGACAACAAGCCTTTAATGATTTGCTTATGCAAATTGAATGAGATCGTCATGGCGAGTTCAATAATCTTGCAGATCGTGCGGCTGTTTCAAAGTTTTCGTATCGAGGTCGGATTCAGGTAATAAAAATTAATAAAATAATTCTTCTTTTTAATTAACAAAGAAGAACAAAAGTTTTGGATGAGTTGAATTTTAATTAGGAATTATCGTAGAGAAGATCCACAGACAGACGGTTTCGGACTTTCGTCACTCAGAGACATTTGCACTGTCCAAATACAATTTCAACACGTCAAATTGAAATTTTTAAAGCATAATTTTTAAATAAAAAATTATTTTTTTTAGAAGACTAATAATGGTGAAAAGATTATAATTATCTTTATTTTATATTTTGTGTATATTAAAATGATTTTTTAAAAAAAGTAGAATTAAACAAAAATTAAGTCTGAACTGTACAAATTAAATTTCACTAGTCAAGATTTTAATCCACCAAACTCAATCCTTCTTGAATCTTCAAACAAAAAAAAAAAAAACAGCGATACGATCCATACAGTAGGCTGAGAGAAAGAAGGAAGAAAAGTGTATGTATTTTAATATGAAATCAGAATCTAACAACAAAAATTAACAAAAGGATAGAAGAAAAATACTCACAATATGTGTGTGTTTTAAACACAATCCTTGTGTTTATTACTTTATTGTAATGAATATATATATACTCTCGCTATTAACTTAGTTTGTGTATCATTATACATGCAGTCTTTGCTTCGATTAAGACTAATGCAAAGAAGTAGCTCGCCATCTACAACCTCACAAGTGACTAACAAATTACCTCAAGGATCTCTAATTATGCGCTTAAGGTACTTTAGCTTCTCATCTTCTAACTAATTACTTATATATACATATATTATATTCTTCATTTAGTTACTTTCTCTCTTCCTTCTTTATTTTTTTGTTTCTCTCTTCTTCTCTCTACTAGTCCTTTCAAAAGCAGTTAATTAACATGCATGTTCTCATCACTCTTTTTTTCACATTTTTCTTACTAAGTTTGATGTTAAATTTATTAATTTTCTTACTCAGATTCTACTTTTTATATCTTATTAACTTCAACTTAAGTTTGATATATAGTAATTAGCAGATAGTTAACTCAAATGTTAGATTTTGAATCAACGTCATGTGAAATTGATAACATTTAGCATTATTGTATGCTTCCAAATTAAACATGGAGCTGAACAAACATTTTCACAATTAAGCTAGAGGAATTTAAAACATATGTAGTTAACCTCTTTATTTATCTTTTCTTGAAAAATATGAAAACATGCAAATATAAAATGGGGGGATTACTATAAGGTTCAAATTAAGGGATTTAATCATCCAAACATATAATGACAAGTTTCATTGTAAGAAATTATGATAAATTTATGATGTTCATTTGTTATTGAGACTTGTTGATAACTAGATCCTTTTTTAGGCTATCATAGCAATTCCCCTGAATATTACATTTAATTTTTCATGTTCTTATTGAATATTAATGTATATTTTCAGTTAATAAAATTAATAATAGAGCTACAGGTAAATTTTTCCTTTTCTAAAATAATTTTACTCTTAGCCATGTTGCTCATTCAATTTTAATATCAAATTGATATCCAAATACCTTAAATGCCATTTATATATCAAATTCCATTACATTTAAACTGTAGTGGACCACATTGTTTACAATTTGTAAATAGTATCATTCCACACACACGCACCCATTTTGTATGTTATGGTTTATAACTTAGTGGACTGTTAAACAATGAATGTAACTTTTTATGACAAAGGGAACACAGAATTTAATATTATTGTCTATGTACTTTTAAACTAGAGGGGTCAAAGTTGGTGTGTAAGTTACACGAGACACACACACACACACACACATCGTTAAGTTTAATTGACGTTAAATTTTGGGTAGGAATGTGACTATAATAATGAAACTTATATAATATAACCAGAAGAGGTAGCAATAAAGTTGAGTTTAGTAGAAAAGATGTCTATATTTATTGTTTAATAGTATTTTGAATACAATTACTTCTAAAAGAATACCTATGCCTATAATAAATAAATAAATAATAAGAACAAATAAATTATGTTATGACTTATGAGTCTCACATTGGGAAAGCTCATGGTTTGTAAGTTTAAGAGGCTCTCTTTTTTAATAGTTAGTCTTTTGGGATGAGCTATCTCTTTAGGCTTGTATTTTTTACATTGATAATTTCATTGATAGGCTGATGTTCATAAAGAAAGCAATCCACGGAGGGTTCTAACTAGTAGAAGGCCGAATGAAGTGCTATAGTGCGTAGTTATCGAAGATGTCGACTCTTAGAGAGAGTGATAGCAATGTTATTAGGCAACTTGGTGAGTCCCACATTAGGGAGCCTCACAATAAAGTATGGTTGACAAGTTCAATAGACTCTCCTTTTTTATAGGCTAGTCTTTTAGAATGAGCTCTTTCTTTGAATTGATGTTGATTGCAAATTCCTAGGTTCATACCTTTATCCATAACACACGAAAAAAAACATTATTATATATACATGGCAGAGTTCTTTTCTCATCATTATATTCATAATTCATTTTTTTCTCCATCTCTCTGTGAATATAATGTGTGATATACATAGAACTAGATTCAAATCATTCATTTACAATGATATAAATTCTCAATTAATTAAATGCAGAGAAAGATTTGGCAAGAATAAAAAATAATGGAACTTCATCACCAATTGAAGAAGCAGTAGTTGAACATGAAACTCCTTGCAGGGAAAAAGAAAACAAAGTCTCATCACCAATATATATAATAATCCTCCAAACCCTACCCAAAGATAACATGAAAAATAAGAGAGAGAAGTGAAAGGAAAGGATTGTATATTCATCTTCATGTGTGTACAGTGTATATATAGACAAGTAGAAAATTGTGCCAGCCAGCTGTATTTACAACAACTAAATCTGTAACAAACTGTATATATTACAAGTGGGACTCAACTAAATAATAATTATGTAAATGACTCTGTTACCCCCTGCAAGATGGGTGTTGATCATGTTGAACTTAGACAGCAACTGATAGAAGGGAGATGGATTGAGAGGTTTAGTGAGGATGTCTGCAAGTTGGTGAGAGCTTTAAATGGGAAGAAGCCGTATGACTCCAGCTTGAATTTTCTCTCAAACTAAATGATAGTCCAACTCAATATGCTTGGTCCTCTCATGAAATGTTGGGTTAGCAGCTATGTGATGAGCAGACTGATTGTCACAGTAAAGGATGGCAACAGATGGATAAGGGACGTGCAAGTTAGCAAGAAAATAAAGCAGCCACTAAACTTCACATGTGACAGAGCCAAGGGCACAATACTCAGCTTCAGAATAAGAGCGAGAGACACTATGGTTTGCTTCTTGGACTTCCATGAAATTAAAACTTTGTCATGGAACACGCAAAAACCAGTGACTGACCTTCTTGTGTCTGGGCATCCAGCCTAATCAGAATCACTGAAGGCTTTAAGTTGAAAGTTGGAGGTAGAAGAAAAATGAAGACCCTTGCCAGGACATGATTTTATATATCGAAGGACCCTGAGAGCAGCTTGGTAATGGATATCAGTGGGAGTCTGAGTGAATTGGCATAGCTGTTGGATGGGATAGCTGATATCTGGCCTTGTGGTTGTTAAGTAGAGGAGGCGCCCAACTAGTCTGCAATATTTGGGAATATCAATGAAGCTGGTGCCAGCATCTTTAGAGAGATGAGTTGATCTGTCCATTAGAGTGGAGATAGACTTGCAAGCAAGAAAACCAGCATCAGAAAGAATGTCAAGAGCAAATTTTCGTTGATTCAAAGAAATTCCAGATGAGGAACGAGCCACTTCAAGGCCAAGGAAAAATTTGAGCTTCCCAAGATCCTTGATTTTAAATGAGTCATCTAAGAATGATTTGATTCTTGTAATTTCATTTGAATCATTACCTGCTAAAATGATGTCATCAACATACACCAAAAGGGCAGTGAAAGAATGCTTGCTGTGTCGAACAAAGAGAGAGTAATCAGATTTAGATTGAATATAACCACAAGGATGAGAGCATTAGACAACTTAGCAAACCACTGACGAGAGGCTTGTTTTAACCCATAGAGTGACTTTTGAAGTTTGCAAACAAGTGAAGAATTTGGAGGAGAAAATCTAGGAGGAAGAGTCATATAGACCTCCTCATTTAAGTCACCATGAAGGAAGGCATTATTGATATCAAGCTATTCCAAATGACAGTTACTAGCAGCAGCAAGTGCAAGCAAGAGTCGAACAGTGGTCATCTTTGCATCGGAGAGAAAGTGTCAAAGAAATCAACACCCTCGGTTTGAGTGTAGCCCTTTGCCACCAACCTAGTTTTGTAAAGTTCCAAAGTGCCATCTGCATGAAACTTAGTCCTAAAAACCCATTTACAACCAATTGTAGATTTTCCCTTAGGTAAATTAGTCAAGATCCAAGTATTTTTTTGCTCTAGAGCTGAGATTTCAGCTTGCATAGCTTGCTGCCATTCAAGATATATAATGGCTTCTTTGAATGTTTTTTGTTCAAGAGGAATGGAGATAGAGAGAATGAAGTGTTTGTAGGAAGGAGGCAAGTGGTCATAGGAAATAACAGAAGAAAGAGGATACTTACAAGCCTTGGGCATGGAAACCAGTTGGACTGAAGTAAGCAAGGAGCAATGATAGTCACGAAGGTATGCAGGTTGCTTGTGCTCTCTGCTGGATCTTCAGAGTAGGAAAGGAAATGTGGAAGGTCAATCTAACGATTGACTAGGTGGAGAGGAGGGAGAACTTTCATCAGTGTTGTCTGACATTGTTGATATGGGTGGGGAAGAAAGAACTGATGGTGGTGATGTAGTAGAGTGAAGAAGGGGATCAGGATAGTCCAAAGGTGAAAAAGGCTAAGGAATTGGAATGGAGGTATCTTGGCTACTGGATGAATTAGCAAACGGAAATGTGGATTCATAAAAGAAAACATGTCTATAAGTAAAAATTTGATTATTATGTAAATCAAGTAGTGTGTAACCTTTTGTTCCAATTTTATAACCCAGAAAAATGCATTTTCTATCTCTTGTGTCAAACTTTGTGCGGTGTGTAGAGAGTGTGCAAGCATAGCATAAGGAGCCAAAAACTCTTAGATTTGTGTAATCATGATGCACATTATTGAGAATAGAGAAAGGGGATTTGTTTTGTAAAATGGGGATTAGCAACCTATTGATTAGATAAACAGTATGTGTGACAGCATAAGACCAATAGGACAAAGGTAAATGGTATTGAAAAATTAATGTCTTGCTGTGTTTAAAATATGTTGATGTTTTCTTTCAACAATGCTATTTTGCTCAGGGGTTTCAACACATGAAGTTTGATGTAGTATGCCTTTAGATGAATAGAATGCATTCAGTCAAAATTCAGAGCCATTGTTTGTGCGTATTGTTTTAATAGAAGCATTGTACTGATTTTCAAGAAATTTAATGAGACTTTGAAGAGCAGAGCTAGCTTCAGATTTCAATTTAAGTAAGCAAATCCAAGTATATCTACTAAAATCATCTACCACAGTGAGGAAATACTTGTGTCCATGAATTGAAGGGGTTGCATATGGACCCCAAATGTCAGCATGCAAAATTTGAATGCAATGCATTGATTTGGTTACACGTGTAGGAAAAGACAGCTTACGTTGCTTTGCAAAATGACAAGCATCACAAGTAGAGACAGGAAGTTTACAAGAAATGAATGGAAACTAGTTATTCAAAGTGTTGAAAACATCAGGAGACAGATGGCCAAGATGGTAATGCCATAATGAAAACTGGGAAGAAGAAGCAGAAGGTGCAAAGGCAGAGTTTACACAAGCAGTTGATGATGTATGACTTGAAAATTTGTATAAATACCTCAGCTATATCAACCGTTTTCCATGTCCTCAGGTCCTGTATGATACAATGAGACATGAGAAAAATGAGACATCAAGGCATATGAGAAGTCATTTGAGTGATGGAGATGAGATTAAAACAAAATTCAGGTATATATAGAACATTGTGAAGGGCAATGGTAGTAGAAAGATCAACTGTACCAGAGATGGTGGTGATGATGGTGGGTGACCTTGATAGGGGAAATAGAAGAATAGTGTTTAAACAAGGATAAGGAGTAATAAACATGCGCGATGGCTCCACTATCAATAATCCAAGAAACAGATGATTGAAAAGAGAGAACAGTGCATGTACCTGGGTTAGAGAAATTAGGAATTAATGTGAGAGATGAGGCTTGGTTAACATGATGTGTGGATGTAGATGAAGGTGAACTCTAGGCAGCAAGAGGTTTGAGTAAAGCAAGTATCTGTTGGTATTGATCTTGAGTTATAGGGTTGGATGTGATGGTTGAATGAGTCATGTCAGACGAGTTTCTAGCAGAAGTGTGGCAGATTCAGAAACCATTGCATCGTTGATTGAGGCTTTGGGATTTTTGAACTTAAAACTAGGGGGAAAACCATGCTTCTTATAACAAGTCTCCATTGTGTGTCCCTGCTACCCATAGAAGGTACAAAGTTTGCTGCTGTTTGATGAAGATCTTGATTATTTAGGAGGAGCACGTGTGAGGCAAACAGTGGGATTAGTGGAGCCGGTCAACTCTCGTTCCTGTTGAGTAATTAGTGAGAAAACTTTGTTGATGGATGGAAGTGGATCCATCAACATGATTTGAGAACGGACATTAGTAAATTGTTCATTGAGTCCCTTAAGGAATCGAATTACAAAGTCTTGGTGAATATAAGTCTTTACAGAGCAAGAGCATTCAGTCATTGGACGAAAATTCAACAGCTCATCCCAAATGATTTTCATCTTTGTGAAATAATCTGAGACAGAGAGATCACCTTGTAGGAAGTGGTATAACTCTTCTTGCAACTCAGCAATTCTAAAGATATCACCATGACAAAATCGTTCTTTCAGATCATTCCATATGTCTGCAGCCACATTGACCCAAATGACGCTTTGAGCGATGGATGGAGAGAGCTACCGACTAATCCAAGTGAGCACCATGGTGTTGCAGCATTGCCATGCGGGGAATAGGGCACTTGACTTCGCTGGAGCAGGGAGAGAAGCGTCGATGAATTGAAATTTATTCTTGCTCATGAGAGCCATAGTCATAGCTCTTGCCCAGTGATGATAATTGGATCTTGTGAGGGGTGGTGAAACGAGAATTAATGAAGGATTCTCATTAGGGGTGTAGTTAATAGCAGTTGGAAGGATCTTGTGATGAGTCATTTAGAGAAGGCTGAGAAGAAATCATGTTCGCAAGAGATGAATTACTGTGGCATGGTTGAGAAGACTCAGTGTTCTCAACGATGGCCATGACAGGAATGAAGCAGGAGTAGAGAAAGAAAAGGGAAAGTGAGCGCAGAAAATGAGAGCATTTCGCTCTGTTACCATAACACAAAAAATAAGAGAGAGAGAGAGAAGTAAAAGGAAAGGATTGTATATTCATCTTCATGTGTGTATAGTGTATATATAGACAAGTAGAGAATGGTGCTAGCCAGCTGTATTTAGAACAACTAAATCTGTAACAAACTATATATATTACAAGTGGGACTCAACTAAATAATAATTATGTAAGTGACTCTGTTAAAAGACCATTGTCCCATAATAACAAAGAGGAGGAGAAGCAGGAGGGAGAAGAAGCACCTCCACTCTCAGACGTCTCGGTACTGGTGATCTCCAAGGAGCGAATTGTGCAAACAAGTTCTTCCATGGCTAATGTGAATGCAGAATCATCAGAGGTATTAGCAAATAATATTGAAGGAAGAGAAGAGAAGCATAATGATGTTTATGATGAGATGAAGGAGGAGGAAGAAGAGTATGGTGACAGAATGTATGATGAGATAGAAGAGGTAGCAGAGAGAAGTGAAGCTAATGATAATTATAATTGGATAAGTCAGATTTCTAAACCTAAGAGCTTTTGGGAAGATTTCAGGCTGGCTTGGTATAAGGAGATGCTTGATAAATATAATAATGAATCACAAAATAAAGATGATATCCGCCGACTCCTTCAAAGGTATTTAATTTTATAGAGGTCTGGTTTTGGTTCAATAGTTCTATTTTGTTGATAATGTACTCAATAAACAACTAACTTTTTGGATCTATTTTTAGATAACTTCACATTGTTTTTCACTTTGTCTGATCCATACCCTTCTTATCAACACCTCTAACAACCTTCTTTATGCACAACTGAATTAGCTCAAATGATTTTTGTCATTTTCTTTTTATTAGATGACACATGAATTCAGCGAATTCATCTCTGATACCCAATTGTATACTCTTGTTGTCCTTTAAAATTCAACATTCACTATCATATAATATTTTTGGCCTTATAGTAATTGATAAAACTTCATTTTATGTTTCTTAATTCCTTTCGAATCACAGATAACTTCAATAGTATTAAAAAATTAAACAAGTCTTTATAATTAGTTCTACTCTCTAATTGTAAAGTGGTCCAGAAAGATAGATAAAATGATGGATCTCACGTAGCAGATGGAATCCACTACTCTCTCTTTTCTCTCTCCTCAATGCATGATTGCAAAATGATAAAGAAAAACTAAATTAGTGTTGTGAAGTAGCTAATTGATTATATTGTTTTGCAGGAGAACGGTGTTAAATTTTCTATGTAGTGACTTTCGAGAAAAAATGGACAGGTTAATGGCGTCTCACAAAGGGACACAAACAAACCTATTGGCTGCTGCTACCAGTCGAGATGACGACGACGAAGCCAATAACCAGCATGGGAAAATAGGGCAACAATTGATAGCATTTTTACAGCAACATATAATGGATCATAAT